>JAPYZN010001839.1:0-14308 GCA_030522865.1 Psyttalia lounsburyi | reverse complement strand
AGTTTCCGACACTAAAAAATTACATTTCCTACATCATACATACTAAATAACAACAACCACACTTCAGTTTTCAAAGGAAACATAAATTTTTTGAGGGTGATAAAGTAGTACTTTACCGCTTGACTTTTGCATTTGTTTACGGACCTATCGTAAATTACTCGATAATTTTGAAGCCTTCGCGGAATATATTATTGTGGAAATTGCATAGTAGTTATTCATGTTTTGGCACATTTTTTTCTTCGAATGTTGTGCTCCGCTTGACCTAAATCCGGTTATATGATTCATTTTCCTATGAATACTCCTCGACGATCAAAAATAATGGTGATATTTCCCTCAAGTTTCTGACGAATAAAAAATTCTTACATTGAACAATTTTTATGAAACTCCTGAGTTATTTCTTCCGTCCATTCCGTAAGATTCCTCAAGCATTGGGAATAAATTATAGAGCGATTTAGTGCGCCCCAAGAGTGAGACGTCAGGCGGGTGAATAATTTTTTTCTAGATGTATTTATATTTTTTGTTAACTGGTCAGTAAAAGTTATCACGTTTACAGTGACAAATTGCCCAACTTGTCAGTCAAATTTGTTTATCTCTCACAAAAAATTGTCCGGGCGTGTGCATAATTTTTGTTGAAGATAGTGAATTTTACTATGCGGTTGAGTAATTTTTCCCGAACTACCAAGTGCCACACGACTACCAAACGGAACGGTAATTTTTACTGAAAAATTTCTCTCTCTGTGTGTATTCCCCATACCTGTCAATTTGGTCATTATCACACGGCTCAAATTCGTACTGTATGTGTTGTTTGAGCATCGGATAATACAAGTTGCAGCACTGAATGTTATACTCTCTCGTCAGCTGTAAATCGAAAAATCAACAAATACTAAGAACTTTTCCCCTTCAATAATTCAGCCCAACTTTTCAAACTCGAATCAATTCAACTTGATAAAGGGACATACAACATTGAGAACCCACCTGCTGTGCCTGATCCCGAATCGTGGTGAAGCTATTCTGCGTTGCCATGCAGGTCAACAGTTCAGTGCGTCCCATGAGGGTCAAGTACTCCTGTACTTTGTCATAGACCCCCTGTTCGAGATACTGCATGGTGTTCTGCAGGTCAATGGCGAAATAACGATTTTGATGGGCGTTGGCAGCAGCGAGACTCAACAAGTAATCATTACGTGCACCAGTTGACTTCTCGTCTAATGCATCACGCTTTGATGTCACCTGATTTGCAATCCAATTGATTCATTAACCAGTTAATCAATTATCCAATCAATTAGATTATACAATTTGCGTAATAAAAGATAAAATATCATAAAAATCTGGTGCATTGAGTCGGAAATTCTATTGGATTCCTATTCAAAATCTAATCAATGTAATTTTATAATTTTTTTATCGATTATTTCACAGAAAAAAATGAAAATATTTTGCGCTTTTTAGACAAGTTTTTATTGGGATATTTTTTTAATGGAAAATAAACCGTGTTGAGAAAATAAACGGCAGTTCTATTGACTTTGTCTGTAAAATATTCTCTCTTGCGCATTCCAAATGGAAATTACCACAAAAATTCACTATAATTGCGTAGCAAATCCGCTAGATTTTGTGCAATAATATTTTTGGACATACATTTTGTTTCATGATTTCAATTACCTTAGCGCTATTTTTTTGTAAAGATGTAATTGACTGGAAGAAGGAACCCTTTTTCTTCTTCAATCTGCGAAGATTTTTTCTAATTATTATGTGAATTAACCGGGTTTCAAGTGTTTTATTAAAGATATTTCATGATCATTTCCTTGTATTGTCTCTCATTTTCATCAATGGATTCACTTACTTTTCCTCAATATCTTTCGCCTTATCACGAACATCGTGAGCACTGTGTTCCTCATCGAAATACAATTTCTTTGTTTTATCAACATCTTGCACGCACATCTGTAGTTCCTTTTGTACTATCATCAATTGGTCGATTGCCTTCTTCGATATCTGCATCTTGTGCATTCTGAGGACCTTGGCATCATCAGCAATCTGCTGTTGGAATACTTCCACTGCTGCCAAACGTGCACGCGCCAGTTTCTCATTCTCCTCCAATACCGTTCGCCACACATTCCACATATTCCTATTTTCATGTGGATCATTATCCCCATTAGCATCGCACTGAGAGAAAAAAATGATTTTCTAGGAGCAAAAAATTCTTGCCACAAACTTCCCTCTGGGGATTGAGATAAATCGGGCCATTCTTGTGACAAGAATTTATTCTTTTGCGAATAACTCATTAAAATTTCATAATCATAACAAACTACTTAGATTGTGGAAGATTATTTGGAAAAAAGATGTTCAAATAAGTTATTTGAAAAACTTTCGTAGGTAAACCTAGAGAATTTGATAGAAAAATCATTTGGCTTTCATTGGTTTTATTCGGAATTCGTTTATTTTCTAACCGACTCTATGCAAACATTTCCCTATTTGCCAGCGAGTTTTATTTCTAGCAAATGTTCAATAAAAACTATTTCCTACAAAAAATCAATAATATCTCATCGTTTTCTTTAAACGAAGAATTGCAAATTTTTCCTAAACATTCAATCGAAAAAATTGGAGAAATTTTTTAAGATGTTTATTTTCGATATAATACTCTCTCCTGAACATTTCGATTAAAGCAAAATCCCCATTAACTACACAAGTATTGAGTAGAATCAGCCAAAAACTTGCAAAAAAGTTAAAAATTCAAAAGTTATTTTTCATACGCAGAGTTAATCTGAAAACAATGTATTCTCGTCATAAGAGTGGGAGCATTTGTCTGAACCGTTTAAGCCTGTTCGGCATCCAGTCGAGGAGAAAATCATAACAAGAATGGACTTGGCCCTAAAAATCTGTAGGTCTCTCATTACAGTATCAACAAAAAAAGAAATCGTGATTAAATGATAAAGAAATTAGAATAATCTCGTAAAAATCACCATTTCTCTTCGGCTCCATCGATCTTCAGGTCCGGAATATTAGGTATCTTCTTGTTTAAATAAGCCGAAGATATTTTGAGCAGCGCCTCAGAGTAAGATTTTTCAATAGCCGATTTTTTTAACGTGAAATTTCTGTAACCCAGTCAATAATATCTTTTAAATGCCACTTAAACGATAAATTAAACTAGGACTCACCGGATATCCTCTAATAGGTCACACTCATGTTGATTCTTCGCCTGTAATTTGGCCGTCTGCTCCGTATGTACATTTTTCAAGAACTTCGCGTAATTCCCCTGGCACAGAACAATTAGCAATATTAAAATAACAGTAACACCAAAAGCGAAAAATAACAACAATAAATCGCCAAGGGCTGATGGATTGATCCGGAACCCGGAAGTCCTTCTCTTAGCATTAAATGCCAAGTACTCATCGTGAAACTAAATATGTATCTACGCCAGGATCAATGACAATTAAATGTTTAATAAAATCCATTCCATCGTTTTGGACACAGTAAAAAAAAGGCCCGTAAGCTCATTCGAGTTCATCGATTTTCCCCGGTCGTAGTGAGTGTGGGCCACGTATAGACTCTCCTGAATCGTGAACACTCTCGTTACGCTCTGACAGACATGTATTTCCAATCAGAATTCAAATCAATCGAATTCCAATCCAACTGTCAGTCTAAACAATTTATTGATCCCATCGATTGTCCCACGAAATACCAACGAAAAGAAATAAAACAATATTAAACAACGGGAGGACGAAACAGGCATTCTCTGGTGATCGAAAATCAATGAAACTACAAAACGAGAGCTAAATTGAAAAAAATATGTCAGCGATAAAATAAATCCCTTACTTTCCTCGGTGGTGGTTGCATGATTGAGCCGCTCCTCAAGCGCCCAATTAAATACTGTTTAAAGGAAAATTTAACACTTAAAAATGATTCGCTAAGGTAAACGCTGCTCACTCAACGCGAATCCGTATGCTACTGGCCTCTTGGCCTCGACTTCGGGTATTTATTGATCGTACCGGCGCAGGCGTTTTCATCCCCCTGGACACACAGGGTTTAACTTGTGCGTCGTGGTCCACCCGCACTTCCCCACCCTCATCCGCTCTTCGAAAAATAGTGCCAAAGGAGATTGGAAAATTGGGAAATTGGAGAAGTAAAGATCAAGTGCTCTGCAAGCTCATTATGATAACAATGAATTATTCTCTACATTTTTCTTTCAGAGTTTCACTCTTTTCTCCATCAAATTGAAAAACTTATGAATGAGGATTTGCCATTTTTTTTATGCTATAAAAAACGAATGGAATTTTGAAAAAAAAAACACGAACAAATGAGAACATAAAAATAGAAAATTCTTTTGATTTCAAATTCGAAACATTTATTTATTAAAATTGCAAAAAATTCGAGACACTTCAAGATAACTTACGACTCATCAACTGGTGAGATAGCACCGATATGTAGATTAATAATAATAATAAAAATTAGGATGACTATGTACAAAGGGGTATTTGATGCTCTTAAATAAACGAGATAATTGGTAAACGTGTACGTGTAATTGTTTTACAAAAGTTCATCAGGCAGTAGTCGACCTAGATCGGCGTCAGGCATGAGGGCCATTGCCCCCTCGGCGTCAGGATCCGAGCCAGCCGGTACTGGCTCAGGTGTTGGCACTGGTTCGGCCTGATGTAGCAATGCATTTATTGGATTTCCACCTGCGTCCAACACTGGATCGGCTGTTGCTTCAGCCAAGTTGGTAACAGATTTTGATTTGACACATTGAAAATCAACGTGTCTGCTCTTGGCCTCCTCCTTCTCCCAGGACATGTGAATGAATGGACGTTGCACATAGTTGTAGATTACTTCGGCTCTACCGCCAGCACGTTTCTTCACTTTCTCCTTGTACGTCGGATAGCCCTCTATGCCCAGGCGTATTTTTTTCAAGCCTCTCTCTTTCATCACTTGTTTTGCCACGTCTCGGTTCTCAATGTATTTGAAGAAACGGTACATCGCAGTGCTGTTTACCGCTGCAAGATAATTCATTCATATTATTAATTTGATTATGGATAGATCAAAGAGGAGATAAAATGAAAGTACTTGATAGTTTTCATATTAAATTTGGACTAAAATGTGAAGAGAACCTATACGCATAATTAAAGAATGGCTTTTCCGATCGGATCATTACTCAATTTCAAATACACAAGAATCGAACAAATTGAATAAAATCGAAAGTAAAAAAAACGAAAGTGCCAAATTTACAAAAATTATTTCTCTGTGCGGTAATCAAGTAGGAAATATTTCTAAACGGCATTCGGGATAGATTTCGAATTCTTTAATTCGTAAATTTAGTAAATACTGAACATGTTGGGGGAGCAAAATCCGTTTCGGATATCGCGAAAGGACGAAGTTGTACTAGAATAACATTTCTCGCTTATACAGAGAATACAAATTGTCTGCAACAACAAAATATTTTTGATCATCAATAGTATATTAACGTACTGGATAGTTAATGTCAATTTTGACGAATGTGAAGTTCACCAATCTGGGTGGTACGATATTTTATTGAACGACGTCAAAAGGTCGAACGTTACGAATGTGTAGTATGAGTTATTTGAAACACAGCACAGAGTGTAATCAATTTTTTTTAAACAAGTACGTTTCGTGATAAAGCGCTGTTTTTTTTCTCTCACAGTATGCCCTAAAAATAGTAGACCATATCCTCGGATAATAGACATGTTTACGATTTTTTAAAATTAATTTTTCATAATTAGAAAAAATCTTCATCCCCTCTTCTAGTCACCCCCTCCTCTGACTACGGCATAAACGCCTTAAGTGAAAAGGAATTCGGAAATAATAATTAGTCACTTACTCTGAGAATATTCCTCTCCCATCTGAGGTGGATATTCCTCATCCCAATCAACAACGTCATCCTCGAGGAGAACCACAATATGACACTCTCTGTCTCCTCTCCTCGCACTGTTAACCATCAACGGCAGTATCAAGTCTTCAAGAAATACCTCAAACTGACATCGAGCCCCTTCATTCGAGAGTTCATGTAGCAATCCTCCTATGAACAAATCATTCATGAACCTAACATATATCGAGCCGTGAACGGGAATGCATCATTTCTATTTTTTCCGTTCATACATTTTCTATAAGAATCTTTCTACATGAATTGTCAAAATGATCTCATTTGTTATCTTATTATCTCATTATTCTCGTTAAACTAAGATGAAATAGAGACCTGAGCTCAAGAAATCTGTACAAAAAATATCTGACTAGGCCAAGTTTCCTAGAAACATCAAATCCTGTTGACTTTTTACATAAAATATTTTCAATTGAATATTTCTACTTAAAAAATCCCAAAGGAGCCTTATTCAATGGAATTGGAAAAAAAAAGTAATAGAAATTTGGAACTCACTCAAGTTTTGACACTTGACAGTATTAGCGTCAAATGGAACGAGCAGATAGTCACACGCCTCCCTTAGCTCCTGAACAGTAACGGTCGGTGGACAGCGAATAATGCCCCCTTTATAGTACTCCAAAATAGCACGAAATACCATAGCTGATATTCCCTCGGCAACTTCATACTCTCCCCTCTCATTTGGTTGTGCAAATTCAATTCCCGAACTGAACATTCGACCTAACATAGTATTTGGATGGGCGGTGAAGAGAGCTGGGTCTAATATAAATCTTGTATTATCGACTATCAATGTTATGCGGTCGTCACTCAGTTGATTGTTCAGGCTTGATGCTGTTACGCCTGACGTCACACTGTCACGCATTGAAGTCTGCTGTTGGGGTTTATTCATTACAATGGCTCCTGGACGAACTCTAAACAACAGGAAAATAATTTGTGTTGGTAATAAATTCAAATAGCCGAAACAATGTTTCGTTAGCTTCAATAACTATTTTAAAGAATTTAATTCACTGCTGAACATCAGTTTTAACTCACGAGAAAAATCTCAGAACTTTTCACGACAAATTGAACAAAAATTTCAAACTATTTATTGGCGAACCTATCAATGGTTGAATATTCAATTAAATTTTGAATTTGTAGACCATTTATAAGTGTTCAAAAAGTGTATTGAATGAAATGTTCAATTTTTCAATACTTTTACAAATTTAATTTGATATCAAAATATAAATGATTATTTGATACGAAAAATTCAATTTTAATGATGAATCTCCAAAATACATAGCAAATTTAATGAACCACTGGCTGTCGGATTAAATTCAAATGCTTAACATAGATAACTCCAATTTGATTCCCAAGACATTTTGAAAAGTCTATTAATTATGAATTTGTTGTCGACTTTGTATCACACAATGTTTAGAAAAATATTATGATTTTGAACTTTTTAAACTGCATAAACATAATAAACCATAGAAAAACCAGTCGATTGAAAGCAAAATGTTCTCATTTCTTTTATAATGGAAGCAGATATTCATATAAATTATGCATACGAATATGTTTTACCTTTCGAAGCGATAATTTCTGAATCTTCACACTGTCTTTTTATGTTCACTGATAAATGCTATAAACCTACCTATTGATATGATGATGAATTACTGATCTATGTGATGTGGATTCGTAAGAATGATATCTTCGTGGATTACCTCCATCCTTCTGGACCAGACATGGCTTTGGTTTCGACGTGCCACCACAACTACGTGCAAAACAACCACAGTTCCTTACTCATTGCTGCCACACAAGCAAGACTCTGACAAGCTTTCCGTTACACTTTCTCAATGTCTCAAGTTGAATAATTGTACCATAATTATCGCCTAAAGATTGCGAAAATATTCAATAACGAAATAGGTTTTCGAAAATTTTTCCAATTCATTCAGTTATTCTTAATGACGTGATATAAACCGGTCGATTTTTCGAAAAATTATAATTTCCTCATTTATTTCATTACGAGTAACTTATATATTTCATGACTTTAATGAGCTAATCTCTCAATGACGTTTATAACAAAAGCCATTCCATTTTTCTCTCCTCTTCTATTTCTCCTGCTGTATTTGTTCTTCAACTTTTCCATGAGAACAGATGTAATTGGTGGTAAGAATAGAATGGAAAGAATGGATTAAAGATTTCGTTAATTAATTCTATTGTCATTCAGATTAATCTGCATCTCAGTAATTACAATGAGATCTTTAATCTGACTGGAATACGTCTTTTTGATAACGTTGATCAACTCATTTCTCCTGCAAATGATATTCACAGCGTATTTCTAATAATTTCAGCCAACTATTAATAAACTATATAATATAATATAATATAATCTAGTCTTACGTAAAAATAAATCCCTTTCAAAATTAAATCCACATTTTTTAATACCCTAACTAACACATAAAAATAAATACTACTCAGTTATGTAATTTCCTTCTACACATTTTAATAAATAAAAAAATTCAGAAAGAAGTAAATGAACAATTTGATTTTCTGGTTCAATTAACTTAAACAATTCGATCACATAAATCCCTTCAATAACGATAGTAATTTTTTTTGGATAACAATTCCATTATTCCACGCGCAAAAAAGGTATGTTTCACTTTTTTTTTTAACTGACACTCACGGAGCTGCGCATTCTCACGTAAAATTGCCTCTCCCAACAAAAAATTAAACTTAACAATTTAATGTAATTCACAGATTCTGTTACTCTAAACCCTTTTGTCGCCTAAATTCCTTCAATAGAGACAAGTAATACATTACTACAACAATAAAAAAACTACTGTTTTTAAAAATTTAATTTAATTATGGAATCACAAAGCCACGTATTCTCACGCGTAACGGACACTCTCAACAAAAGACCAAACATGCAAAAACTCGTCTATTCTCAATACATTCAGCAATGCTCTATAAGTAGATTCCGTTATCACTCAAGCAATTGTTTTCAACAGGACGATCATCTCCTCACGAATTTTAACGATTTTTTTGTTCCAGATCAAATGTGCTTCATTTTTGAATACCCTTACATATCCGCTAAGATAAAAAAACTTCTCAGCCTTTCAATTTCCTTCACTACTTCAATTACTCCTAATAATTCTATCACATAAATTGCTTCAATAACAATAATTACCTCATTATTCCACCAGCAAAAAACCTCGTATGTCCAAAAAGTGGAATAACCACTCACTGAGCTACGTATTCCTACGTAAAACTGACACTCTCAACAAAAGACTAAACATGCAAAATCTCATCTACACTCAACGGAATTCACCAGAAGATTAATCACTGGGTAAACTCCTCAAGATCTGTAATTATGACTGATACAACCTTTGTCCATTGCCTCTGTCATCGTCGTGAGGTGAGTAACGACCAAAATGATTAATCCTATGAAAACTGTAAGAATTACCTCAAGTTGTTCTTGCAAACTCTATGTCGTCCACGTCCATCAGTCTCCTTGCAGTCAGTCTCAGTGTCACTGCTGCTGTCCTGGAGGTAATTAAGACGATCCCCTGGGTTTGCCATGTCCGACCAGCTGGGAATAACAATTTGTAAATATTGACGATTGTTGTGCAATTGAGAAGATTAATTTAGCACGAGAAAATCATTAGGACAAAAATAGAATCGTCGGTTGGTGAGTTCAAGTGAACCATTGAGACAATCGATTTCTTAGTATCGTCGCTACCCTTTATTATCTAATTGTATCATTCATTGTAACATCAGCAATAACAATAACACCAATTATACATGGTCGTCATGATTATCATTGGATTACTCACCTGCTCGGCACTGGCAGATAGAACTCGAGTTTCTTCTTGAACCAATTCGCTGATGAACAAATTTCAATGCCACAAATCTCGTGATTTGCTCGTTTTAGAGAAAATCGCATTCCAGATTAGTAAATCAGTTTGGAGTGACGATTTTACCTGATGGAGAGTGAGATGGGTGGTTTATGGGTGAATACAACTTTTTCTGACTAGCGGTGGTCAGCGACGTCAGTCCTGTTATAGTGTGCAAATATAACTGTAGAGGCGGTGAGAGCAACTTTGCATAACGGGGTGAGCATTCCACTGCCAAACTCTCTCCAATTATTGTATCATTGTATTATTATTTTTCGCTGACTTGGTAAATATTCTTTTTCACAATATCCAATTATATTTGAAGATTCATTGGTTTCTTATTTCATAATAAAGGAAACGCTTATGTAACAATTAGCTTCAGCCATTTTGCGGGTACTGATTGGTTAGATATGACGATACTAAGGACAAAGTTTATTGAAATCAAAATAAAAAAACTAGTTTAGTTGTAATTAGTCGAAACGATTTTGGTCATGTGGCTAAATTCATTTGTTTCTCCATCATTATAAATAATTATTAAATTAACGACAAATATAGAAGAAATTATATTTTTAGAAAATTAATGATCCTTTATTTTAAAAAACGGAACTCTATTGGATTTTTTTTTCTCATTGGAAATTCTACTAGTTTAAAGCCTTTATTCTAAAATTTTGTAACTATTCCTGCAAAATGTTTTATTAGACAATATTTTATAGGAAAAGTCAATGGATATAATTTAATTGATGAGATTTCTACCAATTGAGTAAAGAAATTGTGAAGTACAAAATTGGTGCTACCAGGGATTTCTAAAATGGACTTTTAACAGCACGGAGGGTTCTAAGGGTAACCAAAATTTCATCAGAAATGCAATCGAGTTGAAGTTGTTTCACTATCTCCTTTGGTTCTCGAGCAATCTCATAAAAACCTAATTCTGGGTTACCAAGGTTGCCAAGAAGAAAGAGTATCTGGGCCATTTTTTCGCTCTAGCAACTTCAAAAGTACAGAAAATGAACTTTTGGGAGCTTCAGGGATTTCTCAGGGCAAATTACAAATTTCAATAAAGATCGCTCGTTTTTGATGATCCATGCTGCAAAATCATCTTTACAACCGGAAGTTCGACACGGGTAATTGCGTCGTCTGAGGAATCGCACTTACGCATGCCACCAGGATCTTCTTCCTCCGGTCTCCAGCTATTCTCCAATTCGATAATACAATAGCAAAAAGGAAAATACTAATCCAAAATTATCTAGAAAATGTTTGTTTATTACTTTTCAGCAAAAGTTTTACAAAGCGCCATCAAGATCGTTAAAAAGACAATCTTTTGATACTTCGATCAAGAGGATAACATAAATTTGATAATAAAAATAGCGGCAATCATCAGTTACATGCGACGAAAGCGTAATGCACGGATAGCCCTAAATAATATCCACTCTTTACAAGATTTTTTTATTACTTTTTTCATCCTGCTGAACTGTTATGAACATTTCACATTTATCTCTGAACTACCAATACAACACGCCATTTAGAAACACACGAATTTATCATGGAAGTATCAAGGAATAGAATATTCTCATATGTAATTCTCCATAAAAAATAAATTTTCAAAAAATGCGAGAAATAATTATTCATATCTCCATAAACAGGAGTAGTCGTTATGTTCTTTAATCACAATTAATTTTTCACTTCTCATTTTAATCATTGAATAGCACTGTTATTAATCACAAATATTTGTAGTTTTGCTTCGTTAATTAAGGAACACTTTTTTTTTCAATTTTAATCAAAAAATCATATCTATTCGCCAAGGATAATAACCCTGTCGTATTTTAAACATTGTGTTTGCGCTTTAATCATTTCAAAATTGTGAAAAATAAAAATGTAGAGCAAATTAAAAACAGTATATTACTTTGAAAAAACGCTGTTGAGTGGCGAGCATATATAACGTACGAAACTTAAATATTTCGTACATAAAATCAATTGAAATATACTTTTGTAAATTCTGTTCCATTCTTCAAGCATTTGTTGCTTAGGTTTTTTGGAGTGTTTTGATTAATTCTCGTGCTGGCCAATGTAGGCATTGCAAGCTGGGCAATAGTGCTTCTTAGCCAGGCAAGAGTCCATGCAGTAGGGGCATGGAGCACATGGCCAACATCTGTGGAGAGAAAAAAAACATTGATTAATCATCTTGAAATTGAACTTGGAATTTACGTAATGAGTCAAGAGCAATCGAGGGTCAGTATCAATTGCATATTCGGGACTCAGTTTTTACGGTTTTTTACAATTTTGACGGTTTTTTTATGCCCTATAAAAGTATAGCTGGTAATTATTGTCATGACCGCCGGATTCAACGATATTTATTAGAAATTTCTAATTAATGTGACTTAGATCGTACATTTTTAACCTCTTTATTTTTTCAATTTAATCTCAAGTTAATCTTATGTTTACTAATCTTTAATCTCAGTGTTATACTCAAAGTCTCTAAGATATGGTTTCGTCTTGCTTAAATCCACTGATATTCGTAAAAAATAACTCCAGTTAAGTAATGTCATTCATTTCTGTCACGCGAATATTTATCAATAAATTTCAATTGGTTATTGGTTTTTATTGATGATTGGTTAGCGCATACGATGGATCTTCATTGCTTAATGAAATTAATACCAATCGAGCCCGTCGTGTTGAACAATTTACAAAAAAATTCTAGTCTCGCCAGAAGTTATTTCATCCCGCCAGGTATATTTTACGAGGATGACATCATCGGAACGATGCTTAAACTCTTTGTGATAAGAGATTCCCCTCGGCAATATTTACGGAACAAAAAGATTGTTATGTGCTCACAGACGAAATATTTCTGGAGTGCAGAAGTGAAATTAAAATTGAATATTAATGGTCTACATCTATTTCTAGTGATCACTCAGATGCTCAACGTTAAATACCACGAAAAAAAACGGACGCGATAAACTTTTTTTCATTCCCCAATGAGTCACGATAAGAATCATTTGCAGAGAAGTAATTTCTTCACTGCTTTGACGTCATCTCTTGACGTCAGAGCGGTGACTTTCCACTGAGTCGTTTAATAGGTGTAAAATATTCTGGTCATCCACCTGTGGATTCATTCAAATATTCTACACTGGGGAAAAGTCTGTTGGCATTAAATGCTATGTTTGCAATGGATGGGCTTGATTTTTACTTGTAAATCATCTAGAATATTGTAAAATATCGAGATATGGAAATAAAAAAAGTTGGCGTTCGTCTGTATGCGTGCAAAATGTCAGAAATTTTTCCCAAGAGTGTTTGATAATCGATAAAAACTAAAAAGCTTCAAACCTTCAGCTATCATTTCAATAATTTTGCTTCCGAATGATAGCCTGCAACCGCTAGAGTTGTAATTCTCTAATTTCACTTAGAAATTCCTTAGAAGGTCATGAAGCATTCAGATATGCTGTTTTTAGAAGGCAGACGTCTGTAGAAAATTCTAGAATCTTTTTTTTTAATGTTTACAACATGAAGACTGAAGTTACAACAGGAAGGATCATCAGAAATTTTTGTTCTATAATTGGCAATATTCAGGGGCACTTCTCGGCAATACTTTAACTTAAACATATTATATAGCTTTTGTTATATACACTGAAATTTCCGAAAATAGTTATTTTATGAATATCCCGAAAATGATTGTGACGTTACTTCTGAAAATATCTATCGATGATACCATAATATATGTAGTTAACTAAGGTAAGTCATTAAGTAAATGACCCTACACTTGATTTCAAAAAAAAGGTTTTGAAAATGTGGTAACACTTTCTCCAAACGAGCAATTGATGGTAAAAACCATTCTCTTAAAAAATTACGTATCGTTATTCTATCATTTGATTTCGACTTCTACTAAAACGAAGTATTTCAATTTTATTTTGGGAACAAGGCTGTCACAAAACTGTAATTAAGACTAATTTTTTTAATTCATGTGACAGCTTCACATTTCACATTTATTTAGATATCTCATATAGTTCTCAATGCATTTTTTGGTCTTCTATTAGAACGTTCAATGTTAACGTTCATTGTCATTTTTTATTTCCCGAAACAATTTGATTTTTATTTTTATAAATTATATTGGAAACTTAAAATCTATTCGGAACCTTCCTCGCTATGTAATTGGTAGAAATATAAACGAAAGGATCATGAGTAATCTATTAAACAGTGGGCTGATATGCTCTGACGCAGGTCTTTTTTTGCGAATAAGATTAATCACCTTTTTGTTTATTGTACTCACCCAATCAAACAGAGAAGAAGTGCAAACAGATGGGTTTTAGTATTCGTCTCGCTCTCGACTCTCGTGGAAATGTCAGCGCGACAATGAGGACACGACATCCTCTGAGATTCTGGTCCGAGGGCGACATGATGGACCATGATTACTGCTTAAATAATAAGATAAGTATTAAATTTGTAAAAACCAATTGTCATTGCATTTTACTAATATCAAAAGCAATTTTGGACTAGCAAATACAACGTCCGAATGTTAGAGTGAACATACTAGCTGAACGAATATGAAAATCAAGGGAGAAAACGGAGTAAAATA
>JAPYZN010001838.1:0-16280 GCA_030522865.1 Psyttalia lounsburyi | reverse complement strand
CATCAAAAAGTTTTGACTTTTCAATGAAATACATTTCGCGAATGATTTGATCTTAAATTGAATCTGTTTGAATCAATGAAAATGTATTTACTCTTCATCCAAAGTACCTGAGATATTCCAATTCCCCGGTTTTTCGCTTAAAATCTGTGTACGCACTCCGAGTTACCAAGACATCAACATCTCAACTTGTTTTTCAGTGGTATCGCTGTTCTCATTTCTATAATTTTGAGATGAAATTGCCATTGGAAGCTTATGATCAATGGAATCGGTAGAACTGAGGCGAAGAAAAGAAAACATAATACACTAATTACCAGTCAAATCGTTCGAACCTTTACTTGTTTTTAATGTTACAGGTGTAGTGCAGCCAAAGAATAAAATCCAAAATACCTGCAAAATGAAACTTCAATGCGAATCCACAACTCAAGGAGCGAAAAGAAAATGATGTGATGTGAAAAAGAGAAGAAGATGTAGGGGTCTAAAATAAAATTACGAAGATTGCGAATGAGAATTATTTTTAGGTAAAACTCTAAGACTCAGGACATTCACTTGTGGCTTTTTGGCCCAACGACAAAATATTCTTTTTTCTTTCTTATTTCCCCTCAAACACACATCTTTCACATACACATACAACCCAAGTGCTTCCCCGGTAGTTTTGGGAAAAGTGTGTGCAAATACGTATTTCTTTTAAAAATACTCACAGGGTGAGGGGAGTTATTTACCCCACGTTACAGTCACCAAACTGGTAAAAGGTTGATGTTTCTTTGATAAATTGTCCGGGCACGAGAGAAATTCGCCTGTTGCCTGTGTTAACTCTATGTGACGTTGAAATAAATGATTCAGCGCTTCGAGTTAAACCTTAATTGCCGTAGTAATGTTATTGAGATAAGGTGAGAACGTATTTTTAATTTTTAATGTCTTGTTGCCGAAAGATCACAGAATATCGATTTACAGGATAATATGAATTACAATTGTCCCCTTGATGTCTAAATTTCACCGAATTTATGTCAAATTGTCTAATAAGTGCTAGACTAAAATCCAAATTATCTCAAACTCAGTATTAATTCAATGACTCTTTCCATAAAATGCCAAACATGATTGCTTCGCATTGCAATTACAGGTGAACAAATTTCTCTCAAATTCTTGCCTCCAAAATAAATACAAATTCTCTCAAACTCTCAAAAGCTTATCTTTTTTTAACCATCACTTTCTCTTCATAAGAAGTTTCACAATATTTATTCATCATCTATCATTTCAATCATATTAAAATTTACGTTGATTCAATCATCAACCGCTTTCCTCCAGTTTTAATCTTCAAAGATATATACAATTCATCGCTCATCAACTGTCAGTTAAGGAGGTTATGAAATATATCTAGCGCCCACGCAAGATTTGACTATCGCAATCTGGTGATCCCAACAGATTACAACTCAGTATTTCAGAAATGAAGGTAAAACGAGGCGTTCATTCAATTCTTAATATTGAATTTGATTGATTTTAAACCGATTGCATTGCACAGGTCAATCACACGCAGGTCAGAATAATGAAGTCTAGAATGGAGAGGAGAGGACAGGAGGTGAGGGATAATCACACGGCGAAACCAAGACGGATAATAAGCAGAATCGATAAATCGTTCATGACGCTGAGGTCGTAATGGAAGTGTAATTGCGACATTGCGTATGCGGGAGACTCTCCCGTAGTACACAGAGTATGGCCTGCGGTGCCTGACTCTGTAAGAGTAGGCTTAGGGATACAACAGCTACATGAACTGTAGTTATGCCGATACATTGAGCGTTATATCGTGTTATTTTCCTGTTTTTATCCCCGCCCCATGCGGCAAGACTGAAATTTTATATTGAAATTGGGAAATATAATGTTTGAAATTCTCGACGGAAATTTATGGTGCTGTGGAATTTTATGAAATTATAATTTGTTGGAAATGGGTAATTGAAATAATAAATCTCAGAGTTCGGGAGATACGTCTGCTCTTGACAACTTTCGTAGAGGAACTCACCGAAAAGGCAAAGGGCCACAAAAGGCCCTGGACCTCGGGTCCCGTGTACTCAATAGGTCGTTGCATCCACATCTATTTGGTCTAAAAAGAAACAAAGTAGTCAGACGTATCTCACATTCACAAAATTTTTTCTTACAAAAAATTTTCGCTCGTTGTTGAAAATTCGGGTAAAGTGAAGAATTCTCTCGTTTTGCCGTGTGAAAAAAAATTTGTAGCTCATTTTCCAATTCAGGTAAGCAAATTCAATACTATAAAGTCAAAATTGATGATTTGTTCAGGGTAATTCACTCTTAAATTACTCAAATGAGTAACACCTTCCAGTGAGAATCATATTTTCATTCCAATTCCGATTAAATATCTGCGATAACTACTCAATGTCGAGGTATACTGAGTACACACATATGATAACGATTCAAAGATCGACAACAATGCATGATACTGTTAGACACGATGATAAAATACATTCAACTTTATCTAATCGTGACTCCAAGCGCGTCTACTTAACTGAGTATACATAGCGATAGTTGTGAGTCAATTTTACTGATGTTTATAACTCTGGGTACCCGGGTTACGCTTCAGGTAGACTGCTGGACGCGTCGTAGCAAACCTCCGAGATAAGGAAAAATATACCGAGCTGAACACCTTCACGTCTGCAGAAAACATTTCTTGGTTCTGAGTATCGCGTGTTTGCACCTTCTGAATCGCTCAAGACTTATCGAACGCTCTTCACATTTTTCCCCCTTTTTTTATCCTCACCATACTGTATTTTATATTCTCTATTTTCTTTGCCCTCCGCAAGAGGATAAATTTACTCGAGCGCGTGCTTGACACTCGTTTCACCATCGTTTTGCGGTGGAAAACAAATAAAATGAAAAAGTAAGAAAATAAGAATAGAGATGAGATAGCCACCTGACGACCAAGCACACGCATTTACCTTTGCATATTGAGTATAACGCGTAGGGATGTGTGTATAGTTTCAATTGGATCGAATTAATCTGGCAATATAGTTAATCTGAGGCGCAGCTCGTGCACTTCCCGGCACATCGTTATCTCACCAACGTATCGTCCACCTGGTTTCGTGGTCTCTCCCTCAGACACCGAGAGAGATCGTCAATTTTGTGTGATAAAATAGTCACTCTTCGCTTATAAATTGGGTTAATCTTTATTTAATGTTTTTTGAACAATTTATAGTGGAAAGTTTTTGATTGAACAACTTTATCACGTCGGCATCGAAGGGAAATTATGAAGTTATCTATGAGATCATTGCTAGAAATTCAATGCAAAAATTATCACGGAAAATTCTACGATACAATTTTGAAAGACCAGTGCAAAGAATATATTATCATCACACTTCATTGAAATAGCGATCGTTGTTACTGTTTACAATTAATCTGAAAATGATTCCGCGATTTGCGGGAGAATCGTGAAATTGAAATACGATGCTGAATGGTATATGATCCGAAGGGGTTATCTTGTGCCTCGGGTATAATAACGGAGTCCGTGTGCATTGCAAGGTTGAAGAGATGTAGCGTAGAAGGAAAATAAGCATGGATAAAGATAAAAAAGAATAACGAAGCACCACAAAATCCCAGAAAATGAGTGAGTAAGATGGAGGTGGACGGGTCCGGGTGTGCAAACTCAGTAAAGGTAGACTTCACACACACGTCGGCTTGTCTGGTGGGCGGACGCCCGTGTGGGTCCATGCAGCTGAGATCGCTGCCCCCCGTCAAGGACACCCGCAGTGCTTCCAACACCGTTTGTCCGGCCGTGGACTCTTCATCGGCACACTAACGCAACCTTGAATGATACAATTTCCACTCGCTCATTTTTCCCTCTTATCTGGTTGTCTATACTTTATTTATTCTTATTTTTTCGTATTGTCTACTCGTTTTGGAGAACTAACGCCGGCTCCGAAAAGATCCGATTTATGTATGGCATTGCGATTTCAAGTTACAGCCGGATACAGTATCAATGATGAGATGACAGCTCAACAATCGGTTGCAGCGATAATCCGCGTATGATAATGTCAGAACACCCAGAGCAATTTAATTTTCACGGTGATGCGGATATTTCGGTCATTGCTGTATAATGCAACATGGTTTTAACATTTTGAATACCCTCGAAGGCTTTATGTCGAACGAATAAATGTAATTATTCAAATGTAATTGCAGTGCGAAGAGAAAAAAGGCGTAATTATTCCGCCAATTTTTTTTTTATTTGATGGAATTGAGAGACTGCTAGAATTAATTTTGTAACTAATTGATTTTTCGTCATGATTTGCTGGCATTGACTGATTCATTCTAGTTAGAAGGTTACTCGCAGCCAAAATTATGGCATCATAAAATCAGTTTAGAATTACGTGAAATCATTGAATCGTTGAAATTTCAGTTCTATTGACTCTGATGAGTTCAACGAATGACGCGTGCGTTTCAGTCACCATTGTTTGAATCACCTCCAACATTATATGGATTTATTCAAAAACTGACATGTGGTATACAGATCTTGAATCGGAGGTGAATCTATTATTCTCGAGCATGAAATTAATCGCTAAAAATAAATTACGAGTGATTTTAGTTCAAATTTTTCCACCTTTTTAAGAGGCGTTTTTTGTGGTCACAACAATTTTTGCATAACTTTTGTAATGTTTTTTATACAATTCCAATCTTTTCGTTTTCTACCTTGCTTTGTAAAAGAACAGAATAATTAATGTAAATATAAAAATTAATAACTGTTGCTGATAACAATAGCCTTTCCTCGCGAAAGATCATTCGAGTACCTCAGTTCTGTTCTGATTGAATGTATATTCTTTAAATATTTATTAGCCTCGACAGAATAAACGACCATTAAATCGATCGTTAGAAGATTGATATTATTCTCATTCATAATTTTCGCATTGATGGATCAACTTGATAACCAAAACTTTCACGGCTGGGTGGAATAATGCTAAAATCGAATAGACATATCATTGAATGTATGGACTTGAGTGCTCTTGATTTTTGCGAAATGTGACAACATTGCTTAGCGCAACACTTTAATAATCGCGAAGCAGTGATAAATTGTCGGCAAACACTAAGTCCAGGTCATTGCGAGGTGCTCTTGAAAAATATTTTACACTGAGCTCTCTCTCATTTGTGCTTCACTTTTCAATCTTCACTCGTCTCTTCCCCTTCACACTCTGTCCATCATAATTTAACCGTACGCCTGAATTGCTTTTTAGAAAGAATATGCAGCCTGAATGTTACTCCCCAATTTTCACTAACTCCACTAACGAATCGTCTACCCCCACTATCTGGACATTCACCGTAATTATAAACATAATTGAAAATTACGAGGAGCACGAGGGCAAAAACCCGTTTCGTGTGAGCCATTGAAACTCCCTTGGCCACTTAGTGGGAAGAAAATACTTGAATTGTCTGTATTTATTTGACAAAAAAAATTGATAAAATTTCATGACTACGACTATTTATTATAAACAGCCATAATGAAAATGGGTAATTGAAATTCTGAATGCGGTAAGTGCACAACTTTATCCTTCATTTTAGTACTCGGAAAACACGTCTGCTCTTGGGAAATTCCGTACAGTAGAGAAACTGACTAAAAAGACTAACAAGGCCCTGGCCTCAAGTCCCACCCACTCAAACGGTCCTTTCATACAGATCTATTTGGTCTTAAATGAAACAAAGCATAAACACATGCCTCACACTTCTCCGAATTAATTATTTAGTAAAAAAAAGTTCTTTCCATGCCAGTATAAGATTGATTTATTCCATTATATCAATCAGAAATTCAACAAGCCGTTCTTCCTCGGTATATAACTCTTTTAATTTTTCTCTATATTTATTTAGTGGTGAAAATTTTAAGCCAATGAAAGGAGAAATTTCCAAAACTGTTATTGTATCCCAGTAGACACGACAAATAAAGAACACATCATTTAACAATTTACAAGAAAAAATTCCCGAATTCCCGTCTGTACGAAATTCACTGCAAATCAATTTCAAACCCAAATGGATGAGTCAATAATACTCCTCCTGCCTCTCTCACACTCCCATGTACCCATACACTGTTGTTACAACTACCCAGCTTGTCTCCTCCGCACACCGCTCGGTCTTGTTTAGAGCAACATCACAAACACAAACTGTGCAACCGGTTTTGGCAACACAACGTAGGAAACATATGTTTCCAATCGGGCTTTTATTGGTAGATAAATCAGTGATGATTTTATTGTGGGGATTATGATGTTTGCATGAACATGGGAATATCAATACATATATATCGGTCTTAACGTCAGTAACATGATAAAAATCATAAGCACAACTTGATTTCAAATTATCAAAATTAAATAATTTTTATTATCTCACAAGTCCAGTTTAACACTTTTCCATTGTACTGAATCTAGAGAACAGATGATTTTAGTCTGGACTGGGTAATCGAATGATGAAGAGAGTGATGAATGGAAATGAGTTTTTAAAAAAATTATTAAATTACCTTAAGCTGCTTGAAATTGTAATGGAGTGTGATTGGAGACTCCGGGTGGCTGATGAATTGATGCAGATCGACGTTACAGGCCCCGAGTGGGCGTGGAAAGATGTAGGTATATAGAAAATCCGGTTCACCTTTTTTTACACTCTCCAACGGCATCGCTTAATGACCAGAGCAAAAAATAGGGTGAGCAATAAAAAGAGTCTCTGACGTGTCAAAAAGTTGTCCGTTACCTGGTAATCCTTAAGAAAAGTCACCAGTACGAGAGAGAGAGAGAGAAATATTGAGGAATGAGCACTGCTGAATGTTAATAGAAAATTCATTTTTATCAACATTTTCATGGTGAAAACAAATCGTCTGGATTTACGGGTAAATCACACATCATCCTGGCGCCTTTGGTATAATACTTTTGAAATTAGAGTACAATAAATCATAGGTTGAAGAATGCGTATCCGTTTTTTAAAAATATTTTTCGGACGTCGTGACTTTCTACCGGTGAGAATGAAAAATTACTTTTTCACGAGTGTTTGCACGAGGAGGTTTCGCGGAGTTTCTTTGGTCTACCAGAGTGTGACAGGGCCGGATGAAAGAGAGTGGAAAGAAACATTTTGATAAAAGGAGGTAAAAAAATTGTGCAATGAGAGACGTGGAAAGGGCGTGGCGAGTAGTGAGAAGAAGAGGAAGCTGAGGGGGTGTCTGAGATCAAGGGGACGGAAATCGTTATATTTTGGGGGAAAACACAAATACATCAGTGTAATAAACGTAAAAACATTTGAAATAGGTCAGTGCTGGGGCTGCTAAATTTTATTTAATTATCGCCCAGCTTTAGAGAGTGATTTAACGGGTTTAATGTCCAAAGATTCTTGAACTTTTCCACCGGAGGCGTTAACCCCCTTCCGCCCACGTCGTTGCCTTCTGGACTTATAATTCGTGGGGATAAAAAAGATGGAGTAAAAAGAAGAAAGGTCAGGAAAGAGCACAGGGAGACGGATACCTTGGCCGTGGTGCCTTTTGCGGCACTCACGGGGGGATGTGAGAGCGAGCGAGAGACGGCAGCAGGGGGAGAGGGAGCAACATCACACACAGGAAGAAAAGGAGAATGGAGGAACGAAAAGGCGAAGGACCCAGAGACCAATAGTCGCTTTTCCGAGTCGTTAACCCTCCGAGGACGCCCACCGGTGCTACGTCTGCGAAGCTGATGCTGAAATTCTCCCCCTTTTTTTCTCTTTCAACTCGTTCACTTTTCTCTTTTTATCATCTCAAATGTACTTTTAACCTCGTAGCAAATATAGGATATATTAATATAATTTATGAACAGAAAATTTGGGAATTTCCACAGCTAAATTACGATTTTATTTGAGGCAGTTGGTCGAGTACTCCGGTGATACGTTTGGAGGTTTTATAAAAAAACATTTTGACTGAGGATTTTTTAACTCCGAGGGGTTGCCAATTTTTACTCGTGGCTCGTAGTTTTTTTTATTCGGTGAAAAAAGATCATTTATTATGTCTGGGTGACTGGTTTCTAAACTTTAATGAACCCACTACGCCTTTTCTGAATAGTGCCCATCAAAATCCAATCAACTATTTTTCAGGTAAAAAGAATATTTAGTCTATTCAATCTGAATAATTTATTCACCAGTGATTACGGAAAAAAAATTCACTACTAGACCATAAATTCTAGGGAACAGTATTTCTAGAGAGTATTTTACATAGTTCTTCACTGACATGCTCAAATATAAATCAAAATTCAATGATTAAACTTGAAGAATGAAACGTATCATATATTCATCGGTAAAGGGCTCATTTGGTAACGAATGTTCAGTAAAATGTCACTCGCGACGAAGAGAAAACCGTCGGAAAGATCACAAATCTGACAGTGACAGGGCAAAAGAAAGAAATTAAACGAAGTGAGTGCAAAGCGACTATTCTAGGAACGGACGGTTTTTGTTTGCGGGAGGAAGCGCCGCAGCGCGAATCGCGCGAGCGGGGATTTGAACCCAAGACCTTGGACTAACCATTGCCCTCGATGGCTATATATCCGTGCTGAGAGCCGCGGCGCAAGTCGCGCCGGATCCTCAGATGCTTCCTCACCGGTGCAGTTGAATAACTATTGACCCCACCTGCCGACATTGGTACCCCTCCTCCTCTTCTCTCGATCTCATCCCCCCCCCCCTTTTTCAATTCCACTATACACGAGTCAATTCGACAAGTCTTCTTTTACACTCGACTTCATCTATACAGCTGCCCCCCCCCCCCCCTCCCGCAACCAACCCATTCTAAATGCCGCCAAACGATGAAAATTTACCGAGTGTGGAACTCTCGCTGGAATCGATTCTACTCGCAACCCAAAACACAAAATCGTTGGACCATTATTTTACCGGTTGGAGAGGGGAAGGGGTTTGCATGTGGTGGATTATACGGATACGCATAACTTGTTTGGGATCTTTCTCGCTTTTCAACCCATCGCAGGAGAATTATTCTCTTTCTTACACGATTTTGTCACCAGACATCTCAATATGAAAACGGATTAATTTTTAAATGGTTAGTTGGGCCTGGACAACTGATACATTCGGATGGATAGATAATGTTCGGGCTAAATTTATATTTAGGGCCATATAAATCAAAACAAATATTTTCCAGTTGTGAAATACAGAATAGTATATTTCGTAACAAGTGAAAAAAAATGGTTTTTGGCGAGTGGGAGGTTTATATCACAAGCCGAATGTGAGTGATATAATCCCACGAGTTAAAAACCACTTTTTTCACTAGTTTCGAACATAATTTTTCATCTCAATGTGTCGAAAAAGTACTTTTGGCACAGTGTATGATGCCCATTGTGTGGAGCTCTTGAATAAAATACATGAGCTAGGATTCTCCCCTCCTTATGGAATCAGTACGTTTTATAAGAAATTGCGTAAAAAGGCCCTTTTGATAAATGATTCATTCCTGACTTCCTGTGAACTAAATATCTAAGGATGTAAAGAACGGTTTATAGAAAAATCTCACAGAAATCTATGTATTTATGTATTACTGTCAATCTGTACCCCTGCATTTACTTTTTTTAAAGCAGAATCAGCCAAACTATTGGAATGCTATAAATAAAAAAAACTAAAATCATGAAAAATCATTTTGATTCCTAATCCCAAAAATATTTATCCAATCCCAAACAACTGGAAAGTTGGGAATTTATAATTTACCGTGCCTCCATTCGGAAAGTAAAAAGTAAAAGTTCTAAGAAGCTATACAGCAGCGAGTGTTGCTATCAAGTGAATGGTTGATCATGTCAAAGAATTCTTCAACAGAACTGAATGTCATTACGTAAACACAATTTTTAAGAATGGCCAGAATTATTCAATTTGATATATCATCCCCCATTAATCGCTGTGGAAGAATTCCACCCGTCTATTTTTAAGAATAGAGAAGATTCCGCGAACTTATTATACAGTCTCGCGTCACATTAGCAAGGTCACGACGAGAAAAATCTCGTGGTCGATATTTAAAATATCACGAAAGCATGTACGTAAATACTACTGCGTCCGATATTGATGTAGGCGGGTGGGGGGATAGCTATTTCTTTTGGCATCCACTCAAGTTCAAGTGTACCATAATTTATTTCTTTTTTTTCACCTGTCCTTCTCCGGCTTTTTTTCATTTGGACTTGCAATATAAACATCGATTCCTGACCTTGCGTAAGATATCGGAGCTGTATTTACTGGAGATATCAGATTAAATAAAATTTTGATACAACACGTGATACGTTGATTAACTCACACTAATGAATTAACGATTGATAATTTTTTAAAATTCAACGTGGGCAGGCTGGATGTACGAGGAGTAGTGGAGAATGAGCAAGACGTGGATTATTTCGGAGAGAAAAATATACGGCGGCTCACGGAGAATAATATAAAAAAAAAAGTAATGCACGATTTTATCATCCGTAAAATGAATGATCGAGTTGAGTGCTCGTAAGACGGACATAATTCACTGTTCGACACCTGTTGCCCTCAGGCGTAATCGAGTCGCTCTTACAACTACTTGAGTGGTTGGGTGCATGAAGAGGGTATCACGTGAGATACCCACTCCTACAACGCGGGGCTCAAGTGAAACAAGCACGAAAACTATATGACTATATGCAATGTTTAAAACCACTTTGGGGGCCGGGCTTTTCACACTGCGCGTTCGTGTAAACTTCAAGGCAAGTATAAGATACAGGAGAGGTGAAATTCAAGTTTGTCTGGTCAATGCAGAGGCTGGTCCCTTAACGACTCACACCCCTGACGAAAAAAAATCGGTAATCAGTTTATATAGCGACACCAAAGGATTTTTCTGCTAAACTGAATTAATTCACCATTTACTATTAAAGGTAAGTACAGTCAACAAGAAAAATTGAGTCGTCTCAATTTGGTGAATAGCTTGATGGGGTGAGCGGTTCACATATTTTAACCAGTGTTCGCGCGTTTTCGTTGCGAACCCGCGATAATGTTAAGTGCTAGGAAGGTTTGTACTTTGTCTTGATGCAATCAATTCCTCTGAAGCAACCAGATTCCGATACTATAAGAATCTTTTGCCAAGATTACTGCGAAAAACCAACATTTGCCTCCGTCTTCGCGAGGAAAAATTTGCAGGTGCTACTTTAACTATTTACCAAAATTTGAATATCAATGCATTTTTTCATGAATCATTTGCCAGTTGGCGACTGCGAATAAAGAAGTCGAATATTTGTTGATAATGTAGTTTTAGTTATACTCCTTTAATGAAGCAACAGCATATGGACTAATATTACACAGCAGCAGAAATATGTGGTATTACAACTTGTGTTATTAGCGTGTAAAGTTGTATTTTTTTCCCGTGCATGCGTAATACATACTATTTTATCACTGAGGCCTGACACATGGCACTTACGGGGGCTGTAAAGAGGGAGTAAATGGCGTTTTGTAGACCGAGACCGCGAAACGATAATCAGATATACTAAGTAAGACTTTACTTTCGAAAAAACGTAAAGTTGTACGGCCACTTACACAATTTTTGCAAAGTGTAATAGGAAGTAATTTTTTTATGAATCAACATGACTGTCGCGGGGATGGACATTAGAGTTTAGTTTAGTCAGGTGTATCAGTACCTTTGTAGTGGCGCCACTACTTAGATGCAATGTAACCGTCATAAAGTAAGTCGATTCCATTTTTGTCATGTTACAATAAATGGTCAATCATGGGTCGGTAATGTGATATTTCACTGACGGTCATCTGACATATCATGCAATTCGCTCGCATCACTAATATAGCCTACGTCGGTGTCATTCAACTTTCTTTCTTCCGTCCCATGTTTTTGGAGATATTAGAAAATCTGTTCATAATTACTTTTTGGTTTTACTGGACGGAATTTCAAGTTTATAGACAATCAATTTGGAGCCGCACATGGAAGGACACATGACCTTTAGAGACAACTGGTTAACCTCGATTGCACAAATTATGATTTCGATGCACTAGGAGAATCATATTGGCCTCGAAATGCATGCCAAACCATACAAAACACACGGGCATCCGGGAAGGAACAGCATACATGTATTTTATCCTCAAATCAACTGGGGAACTGTTGGATAACTAAATTTTATGTTCAATTGCTTGGAAATTCAATGCTCTCAAAAATAGAAATCCTGTTATGATCTAGAACTTCCCCTGCGTATGAAGGCAAATTAATAACTTCAGGAATGACAATGTGTCTTAACATATTTTATCAAATCAAATAATTGTCAATTACAAGAGAGGTGAGCTACCTCTTTATAATCATCTGTGAATGAACAAATTATAGTGATTGGAAAATATATCACAATATTGCATTATTTTTTACAACGCGAACAACCTACTAAAATAATTGAATATCTTTGTCATCAGGGTTTGATAGGAAATCAATGGTCTCTTGAAAATAGCATTAAGTGTATCTATTGAATTTTGCACTTAAGCAAAGCAATTAGATTTCGTAGAGGTTGATGGATTCTATATTAAGAGAACAGCTGACGACCAGATCGCCGCTAGTGGAAACAGCTTTTAGTAAATTTTTCATTCAAAATTTGTGCGTGAAATGAATAAACAGAAACGGAAAAACAGTAAAAATCCTGAATATTGTGTCCCGGTAAAGGTTAATCACGTTATTAATTCGACTACCTTCAACAACAGAGGGGACCTCCAATTTTGAGTCTGCAATGTTTGTTCCATCAGGTAGTAGATGCCCGAAATTTTACGTTTTCTATATTGGGCTAATTGGGTTGAAGAATGTAATTTTATCTCGTTAAAAAAATCAAGCAACGCATGGTAATAAAATTTTCTATTGCAGTAAAATTAATTCTGTATTTGTTCTAAAATATCAGTAATAATTTTATTCAATAAAACAAATAAGTAAAAAAATCGCTAAATATGAAATGAGAAAAA
This sequence comes from Psyttalia lounsburyi, assembly GCA_030522865.1. Taxonomy (NCBI): domain Eukaryota; kingdom Metazoa; phylum Arthropoda; class Insecta; order Hymenoptera; family Braconidae; genus Psyttalia; species Psyttalia lounsburyi. Next base: position 3,365 of record JAPYZN010001838.1, on the reverse strand, counting down.
TAGATGAAATGAATATTCCGTGCACTATATTGGAATGTTTATATAAATGAGCAGTAATTTTACGATATAAAATAAAAAGGTCTAGAAAATGGGAAAGAAGAAATTGAAAATAACGACCATAGAAATAATCTCATGTCCCGATTTCAGGCTATCACCCTATTTATCACCTTTAATTACATTGCATAACATTGGATTCATGCATATTAACACATTAGATAATAAAACTGTGTAATACGATATATCCAACGTTGTAATATCAGTTTATCTAGTGCGATGATAGGGCTCCAGCGTGGAATTACACTCAAGCGTGAACGAGTGTCAATTTGCCGGACATAAAGAAAAATCGGGTAAATAATAAATATTAATAATATATTCTGTAGGTGAAATAATAATGTGTGTGAAAATGAAACATGTTTCCAGAGTCTTTCCACCGTGGGAGAGGAGTATCGCAATGACGTTTGCCATACTACAACGTTTTTGAATAAAATTCAATGCATGTGTGTATTCAGCATGAAGTGACTGGTCGTCTGTTTGCGACCCGTTTACACAAGGATCATTCACCGGACCATAACGCCATGAGACGCGGGGCTGCTCTCTCGAGGTTATACCCAAGTGAAAAACAATCTCCGAAACTGATTTCCATCTTTATGATACGACGCTCGACTTCACGAGAAAAAAAAGTCTGGAAAAATATTGGAAGGGTGGGGGATTGAGGTATGACATTTTCCGTGAATGTCAGCTGCGACGAGAGCCGACGAGTATTGAATGAATACATTGACACTCTGCGGATGATACACCGAAGACCTTTCAGACGCGTTTAAAAGGCACTTATGGACATAATGACACTGCATACAACAGTCTTCTTCTTATTATATAATTAGAAGATTTTAAATGAAGACGCAGCAAAAACTTTCAAGATTCACAAGGGTTAAACCAAAAGATTATAAGTCTTCTAAGGACCATGCGGGTCATATGGTAAGTGCTAGGTGTTAATCGTCAATTATTACAAGCCTTAGTTTTTATTTTTTGTTTACTATTGCATTATTGGTATTACAATGCAGTGATTCCTTGGAAAATAGTACAAGTTTCAACATATACTGAACTTCAAAATTTATTGAACGCTTTATGCAAACATTACCTCTAATACCATAATTAATTTATTTTTTATAATTTTCATAAAATTTCGTCTAATTTCTTCTTTTAATTTTTTAAAAAATAGTCAAGTTTGGCTTCATGATGCTTTTGGCTAGTTGTAATGTGATGTTAAGTTTAATGGGACTTGATGTTAAAACCTGAGACTTTTGGCATTATTTCTCCAATTATTCGGAAGTGGAATAGCAGCTTACTAAAAATCTCAGCTCTTCATGAAGTGAAAACAGGTAGACAAGAATTCCCCTCCTCCTTTGAATTTGAATTTTAATCATAAATATTCAGTGCAAATTCCCCTGAATTTCCTATTTTTGGAAAATGCCTGAATAAATTTATCACCATTTTCTCGATTTCTACAATCGAGTATTTTTTTTTGTCATTGCTTTTAAAGCTTATTGATTTCTCGAGAGAACATTCTTTATCAGCTTATTGGAAGAAATATTCTTCTCCGAGCGTATGCATTTTTTAGAAAAAACATCAATTATTCTTAACGTGACATATTGATTTCACATATCTATTTCTATCGTGTGCGACTCGAAATCGAGGCCATAAATATTCACCAGAAGATCATGTTTTTCTTCTCCACTTTCTACTGGAGTAATATTCGTAGTCAATCATAAAACACAGAAAGCTTTTTTCAATGGAATTCAAACGCGATGATCTCTCACATTTGTTCAGCGAGAAGACTCACGGTACATTACCACGAGAAAAAAAAGGGGTTAGCTGTTGTGTCTCGCTACTCCACATTTTTCACTTTTTGCACATCTCTGATATATTTTTGTTCCTCCTCATTTTGGGGAAACGAGCAAATTCCTTCTCAGAGTTATTTCCCCGCTGCTCGTTTGCTGACTGGTTAGTCTATAAAAATATATATTTGAAAGGTTGGAAACTGTTGTGGCCGTAAAAACCGATGTCGAGTCAGGGAAAACAGTAACTTTGTGCACACAAGTGGAGGCTATGAGAAGAGCGAAGAGAAACGATGAAGCGTGGGTGTGCGGGCAACTGACCCGCACAACATGTCGGAAGCGAAGACGAGTCGTGGCTGTTTGTCCCCTTTACAATTTCACTATTTGAATCGTTTTTTTAATTGTTTAATTTAATACCATAATGTAAGCGGAAGAAAAACTTGTCAAATTACCAGAATTTTTCATCTACTCATGAATATTCTATATGAAATTCCGCAAAATGCCCCACAAACTCCACTGAATACACTGAGCGAATTTTGTTTTTTAGATCTTCTGGAGGAATTTATTAACGAATGATGGGGTTTCATATCCAAAATATTAATTATTGTGCTCCAATTGCTCCCGATTTTTGGAAACAAATATAAATTTTATTGACGTTCGATTTTTTCGCAGAGCAACAATTTATTTTTTTATCAATTTGTGAACCGTAAATTCTGTGATAAGTCTCAGAAATTTTTATTGACTTGAATTGGTTGGATTTTATGAAGTATTTATGTAAAAATTCAAAATTTTAATTAATTTTCCCCGAAAATAATAAACTCTTGAATCTGAAATTGTCAATGGATTAATGATCAGTTGAACAACTAGAGCTTGAAATTTATCAAATATTATTATTATATACGAGTTTAACCTAGTTGAGCCATCTGGATTAGCAAAAAATTGAAATAGAATGAGCTTTCGGGGACTTTTCCGGGATAATCTTGAGAATTGCCGTTGGAAATGATTTTCGTAACTCATAACCGTCATTCGTCTCATACAAGAAGTGTTCATCGTATGCCTGACCTCTCTCAACTCAACCAACGAGCCTCTTTTCTTTTCATCGTCGCGGTGGCGTCGACGACACTCTTACGTATCCTCTGTTTTATCCCTCAGTACGTGTGAATAACATATTTGTGCTCCATGATGTGCTCACAAGCATTGCCACGCCGACACGTTAATATACACTTTGCCCGGTGGGCAAGGGGAAAGGGAACGCGGATGAACAGCAGTTTTGAATTTTATCGTACACCCACAGAGACGCAACGTCCAATTTAATCCGAGCCCGAAATGATGATGCGCATGACAAATTTTATAGCCTTGATTTTTTTTTCATTCGTTTACTTTACGTATTGAGAATTGCAAGTGGAAATCGGGTGGAGGAAGAAATCGATTACCCAGGTAGGAATGACGAAGGCTGACAACGGAAACAAGCCTGTTTGAGTCTTGATTCGCCCAGGCTGAGTATCTCAGGCCTGAAACAGGCTTGATTCG
>JAPYZN010001836.1:0-27896 GCA_030522865.1 Psyttalia lounsburyi | reverse complement strand
GGCTTTCCCTGTCGTCCGGGGAAGAAAGTGGCAACTTCCCTGCCCGAAAGTACTTCATTCCCGTGAGTCAAAATGAGCCACTTTCCTTTTGACATTCAACGAGCGAACACGAAGTTTCAGCGCCAGGGTGAGAGAAATATGGAATTCTGCCCACCCAAACATTCTCTAGACAACCAAATGCCAGGAATTTATAGACATAATCTACTCAAGGAGAAAAGTATATTAAAAGATGGAGAGAACCGTTCTTAAAAATTAGTATTTGTCAGCAATTCAAAAAGAGAATGTTCTGTACTCGGTTTTTCGAAAGAACCAGCTGAAAAAATAGGGCAAACGCATGGAAAGAGAGGAGAATAATTACCCAACCGCATGGTGAAATTTACTATATTTAACAAAAATTATGCACACGTCTAGACAATCTTTAGTGACGGGTAAACAAATTTTACTGACAAGTTGCGGAATTTTTCACGGACAACGTGATAACTTTTATTAAGCAGTCAAAAAAAATTACTCGAGAAAGATTACTCGATAACTTTTAGTGAGTAGTCAACTAATTATACTGAAGCGGTACGGTAATTTTCCTCGAGCGGTCAAAATACAAGACGGTTATATAACGAAACAGTAGTTTCTACTGAATTTTGCTTTTCGTACAGAACACGGGAATTGTATTTTTTGTTGAAAATTCTGTTGATCGGACTAGATAGAATTGTGTTAAACTGTATTGCTCAACTCCTTCACCTCCAATTTGTCCACTGCACTCTCATTGGTCAAAATCTACTTGGAAAAAATAATCCGCCAAATACCCTTCGAACTTAAAAATTAACCGGATATTTCCGGGATTTCTCTGACGCTCGCCCATACAAACCAACTCATTTAATTTTTCAGGAAAAATCACTCAGACATCGCATTCATAATCCCCCCTCTATCACGGAAAAACTTAACTCCTCCGTTCATTTACAATGACCGTATCTACAAATATCCAATAATTCCGAACATCTCGGGATATTCCAACTGAAAATTTCCCTCCACGTTGTGTGGTCTAGGCAATAGGTCCCGATGGATGAGGCAGCCCACCCCGAGTGATTCTCCACCGGGTTAAAGGGTGCACCGATCCATTGAGGGTCAATGGCTTCGAGTACATATATCGTGTACCAGGCACAATGAGAGTGAAGTAAGTGCCGCTTGCGGTACAACGGAACACTTCCGACCGGTAGAACAACCCCTTTGTTTTTTTCCTTTTATCGCAGAACAGACTGACGTAATTATCTCTTTCATAAATGTCGCCGTTTGCGATAACTGCGGTGTTTCAACATACTTTTTTTTTTCGTGAGCACCCATCAACGAATAGCGAAAGGGTACAGACGATAATCGGAAGAGTGTGGCATGTGGAGGGTAACTTCGGCGGAACTCAGGGTAGAAAGTATCCGCATGCCCAATCGGGGGATGACGATGGAACGACGACGAGAGCTGAGTATAATGAAGCATTGGTATAAACTGGACAAATACACGATAACAGTTGGAAAGGGGATGGGGGAGGGAGGGGGCGGCTCTCGGTTGTCTGATGACAAGATGGCGTTCTGTGATAGTGACGTCATGGGATGATAGGGAACACTACTGCTTTGGCTACTGGGGTGGCGCAGAGAATTCGAGTAGATGGTGGAGGCTGGCGATGAGGGAGGGGTAATGCGACCGACTGAGGTGCGGTGAGGAGGAGGAGCACAGTTGGTGTATAATATTGATCGCATCTCTCTACGCGGCCTGCAGACAGCATCTCTGGCGTTCTCTGTGTGTACATGTCGTCGGGTTGCTAGCCTCGTGGGGATACCATTTCGTCAGCGAATGGTTCAACGTCTTGGAGATATTGATTCCGAGCTGGTGAACACTCAGGATAAAAATATATGTCTGCTCGTTAAATATTCTTTAGGGAAGCAGATGACAGACGTTTACACATGATATCTAGGTTTTAATTATTGGACAAAGACTATTTGGTAGGCGAAATTATTTTCCTTTTATTCGTGAATATTTTTGAAGGACTTTTATTTATTTTTTTCAGGGAATAGATGTGGAAAAATTAGAGGGGAGGGCTTTTTCGGACTCAATTTTTGAGGGAAATTCTCAGATTTGTTGAGTAAGAGGATTTTCTTGATCGAATCTTTGTTGGAAATTTTGGAATTTTGTGGTTGACATTGCGGGAGAATTTTTTTGATTATGCGGTGTTAGAATTATGGGAGCATGAAAATTAAATAAGTCAACACCAAACCCAAAAGTTGAGTTGGGGTTGAGCATTTGTTAATGGTCTACTCTTCAGGCTTCTCGGACAGAGGCTAACTTTTTGACAAACGAGTCCCCCAATGCCATTTTTTTATTTTTCATGGTTTTAGTGATAAACTGCACACAGACGACATGCCCACTCACGCCTTATAATAAGAAATATATACTGTTTACAGACCTATTTCTGTGTACAGACTTATTCTTCGAAAAATTAAATTGGTCATCTTGCTCATATTAGGATGTGGCTACGCCGGGCCCGTTGGAAAATTTTTAATTCCACTATCAAACGCATTGAAAAAACAAAATTATTTTGTTTTTGTTATTATTCTTGAGACAAAAAATTAAAAGCGATTATCCGGAAATTTAAAGCCGGATTTCGTGTATAAATTTCTGTGATTAGGTTGTCTGAAGGACATTTGACGGGCAGAATTCCATTTTTTCTGTGTATTTGTCTACCGAATTCACTAGCACTTTCCATAATTTTCTTCATTCTCAAATCCAGTTCGAGTTGTTCATCACTCATGGATATCTCGGACACCCACTAGACACACAATACTCCTGGTCATTAAACTTGTACTAGTGGCGTTCAAAGATACAGTGTAACTATAGTCTCTCGGGATGTGCGCGCGAGAAAAAACATTTTTTCCGGGCATTACTTTTATCGGTCTCACGTCTAACCTAACTTTGTATACACCTCCGCTGTACGTTTTACCCAGCTAATTTTTTTTTTAATACTGTACATTTCCCCTCTGTCTAATACGTGATACGTGACACAACTATGTGATTCTTATCTTTTAATTAATTGCCTGGCGGGTTCACGAAGCTGGATAAAAAGTATTCACCAATTTTTGACTTCAGACGCTGGAGAAGTATAACGGAATGAATGAGTTTATTCAATCTGCGTGCAGTGTTGGTGAAAGTATAATGATATTTTTAATGAAATTTATCGAATATAAATGTGGTTCGGCGGGGAGGAGGAGGGGAATTGTCTCCTGAGCTTTATTCGAACTATCAGAATTTAAAAAGTTTCTTCACGTAGAGGAACGTAACCTGGATGGTATATCGCGGTAGTAAAGCGAAATGTTCACGTATAAAACGTCAAGGAGAGGTGATGGGAGGGTCGATTGCGGGGAGAAATGCGGAGGGGTGAGGAGGAAGGCGAGGGGTCAGAGTCGTCCAGCCAGGGGCAGCAGAGGGTTGATAGGAGTGACGTTAAAACCGCGATGTCCCTGGATCGTTGGGGGACGAATTGATCGTTATCGCTGTGTTGGCTCGCAGTCCTATACAATTTTCCCGTATTTTCTGGTATAAAACAACGGGGATCTAGTGCTATAACTTCCAGTTTCTATTTTATATATTATCGTTCGTATATTCTTTACGTAAGTGTGTGCGGGATTGAAAATATTCCCCATTGGGCAATTTTTTTAGCACAAAAAGGATTGGAAAATGAAGAGGTGATTTTGTGGTGGAGGGGATTAATTGGCAAAATTCCGTCCCCAGGGAGGGAATTCTGCTGATCAATGATTTTTTTCAGTAATTTTTTTAACTGATACTTTTGGACACACACTGAAAATTGAAAAATTTTGAAGTATATCAAGGGAAATTGTTAATTTGATGTTACTCTCCCATCAAGATGACTATCGTTATAGATTACTTGATAATAATAAGTAAGCAAATGCATAATTTGGAACTGCTGATTCATACGAACATAAAATTTGAAAATTTAAGTGATTTGAGGAATTTCGGATTGGTTGCTACTTATGATAATAGAACTCCACGTGCTCGCACGTGGAGTTTTTATAATGAAACTTCACGTGGTCGCACGTGGAGTTTTTATAATGAAACTTCACGTGGTCGCACGTGGAGTTTTTATAATAAAACTCCACGTGGTTGCACGTAGAGTTCTTATTATCTTATCAATGGAATTCACGATTTTACGATTTTTTTCTAATTTATTTTCACTCTTCTGAAAACTACTACACTCAATTGAATTCCGATTGTTGGTGAGACTTTTCAGTAAGAGCTGAGTGAAAATATATTTTATTTTTTTAAAAACACTCTATGACTGTATATCATTGAAATGATGCTTGAAAGTCCATTGAAAGCCTCTAGATTTCAATACAGGTAGCAAAAACTTCAATACCTTTTATGATACTTAGTTTCTCGTTTCTCCTCACAACCTCTCCCCGCATCAATTTTACGCAACTATTTTTCATTCGTCCAGTTTTTAATGGTTGGAATTAATATCTCCCGGTAACAAGACTCCTTTTCCACATGTGTTTTGTGTGCTCCGTTGGAGCCACAGTTTGGAGAATGTAGTGGAATACCCAGAGGAAGAGAGACTGGGGATTGCATGTATACGCGGTCCGCAGGTAAGCATCCGAGAGACATAATAAAAGATTACAGATGCGATGCATCCGTTCACAGCAATACATCTGATTGTGTAGGAGAGTTGGACAAATTATACTGTATTATGCTGGTGTCTCTGACTATCAATTATGGGGTCTGGGACCTGCACGGGCTCCTGTAGATATGCACATTGAGACAAGTGGAGGAGTTGGGAGGGATGATATTCATAATGTGCACAGGGAGAGGAGTCAAATCCGAGATGATACACTTCATTGATCATGGTATCACCTGTTTCCATGGGACTATACTGCAATAAAAACGAACTATTGTTAGAAAAAAATATTGTTCGAAAAAAAATTGAAATTTCAGGGACAGTTGACGACTAATTTTGAGGAGACCACGCCGAGAAAAAAATATAATTTTGCCAATTCACTACTCCAAGGGGGAGAATTCAAACGAATTTCAAGATTTCGTGTGTATATTTCTGCCATTTGGTCGTCCAAAGGATGTCTCATTGGAAAACAAATTTTTTTTTCTCCTTGTGTTACATACGACAATTAGAGAGGTAAAACGGAACTTGGTGCGACTCATTGCAGATGAAACCGATAATTTTCCGACCAACTTGCTTCCTTCAAATTGAGAATAATTGAGGAATCTCTGGAATATTTTAAATATCAAAAATTCGAGGTCGAATTTCCTCAAACTCGCGGAGAAGATTTTACTACAATTTCATTCCAGTCTTGGTCACGTAAAAGTATGATTAATTCTTACATTAAAGTACATAAATTGCAACGTAATAATGCATAATACTCAGATGCCTTCATCAGGAAATTTACAATTCTTTTTTCATTATTTTGAAATCCTTTAATTATGGAGTGAGTAACCTCTCGACCAGAATTCTTATTGGGAGGGCAGGTTTTGTTTTCGAGGAAGAAGAAACAATTTTTATTCTGATAAATTTCCTAGGACGTCTCTCGTTTCCGGATACCCCGTTGCGCCACGGGACGCCCACCCTCTCAGTTTTTCACATCTTCAGTTCAATAACTCAGGTAAAAAAAAAGTCTTCGACCCGCAGCGTGACATTTATTCGTTTCCAGAAGAATTTAAAAAGCGGACTGGTTACTCCGGTTTATTTTTTCTCGGAGTAAATAGAATGTTTTTAATAGACTGGGGCAGAATCACGAGATGAAAGATTTATCACTCAGTATCCATGCTCCGAGGACACAATGAGAAACTAAAATATAATGGTGCGTGTGACAATAAAATTTTCTCTTACATCATCTTCACGAGATTTTATTTGTGGAGACAGAGGAAGGTGCTGACATTTACTGGGACTTCGAATGAATCTTCGAACGGTTTTTATTACGTCGCATCAGACATTGTATAGTGATCTATTACAATAGTAATGGAGGTGATTTAATGAAACTTCTTGAAATGGGAGTAAGGGATTTGAGATGATGGAAGTTGAATGGTAAATCCTTTCTCGGAGTTCTTTATGAATTCAAGATTCTTTTTTTATCCCGTAAAATTTTTGTGAGGCTTTCCAGTTATTTCAATTACATTTTTTATACAAATAGAGTAAATTTAATGAGTATAGAAGAAAAACCATGAACTTTACTAATCAGTCCGTATATCGACGCCACCCAATTTTTCTGCGAAACAGATTTAATTCCCCACTTAGTACGTGAACTAAGTACAATCTACAATAACATTTAATCGGACTGAATTTGGTGGATAGCTTGATGAGGAGACGGGTCACATATTTTGACACTTGTGGGGTTCTTTCCAGCCGCGTCCTCGTAACGCCAAGTGTTGGTAAGGTTTGTAATACCTTACCGCACGTTGGATCGAATATCATGGAATTCATATAAATTATTGTCAATTTTATTGTCTTAGAGGGAAAGGTGAGGAGAAGGTTCCGTATATCCACCCAAATATAAAAAATAACAAATCTTTGTCTTAATGCTGCCAATTAATTTACACGATAGATGCAAAATAACTTAGCAGTCTCAGTTGACAGAGAAAAAATTTAGAGATGTGACACTGAGAAAAAATATAATTTTCCCAATTGAATGTTCTTCCTATAAGAATTTAAAGCTCGTTCTATTATATTAATTTTCGGCATCTGGTCGTCTAAAACAAATATATCTGGCAAAATTATATTTTTCTCTCAGTGTATGTTACTTATCTACCGAAATTTCAAATGGATTATTATTATGCTTGGAAGTCGTATAATAATACATAATAATTGAGAATAAAAAAATTTGTGTAGTCGTAAATTTTGGGAATATTCCGAGATTTTTCTCTGAAGTGTGTATTACATATAAAAACAGAAATTTTGTTCATCCTCTCCCACAACCCAGTGGGAAAAAAAACTAGGGGAAGAGACGCGTGATTCGTGGTAAAAGTAGTGCAGTTTTGCGATAAGAGACGCAATCCGATGCGCGTGCCAGATAAGTGGCTGATGCCTTTTGGTACTAGAGGGGGCGATGGCTGGATGGTTGAGTCGTTGGAGCAAGGGCATTTGGTGAAGAGGGAGAGCGAAGAGGGGAAAAATGTTTCATCGAGAACGGCCATGGTGTCCTTGGTGAACACAGCGCACTGGGTTCAAATGCTCTCATGGGGTTGGTGTCGTAAGACCCTTCGCTTATAGTAGCTACCAGCCACTCGTCCGTAAATGTTAAGCCTTGGAGCAAGACAGAGAAGTGAATAGCTGCCGAGGCAGATCAAATTATACTAGTATAGAGGGGGGTGAAAAGTCATTCGTGAAGCGGAATAGCCAGATTAAGGGACTTTGGGTCATTAATTGGCTTGTGCCATTTCTTTGCCCTGTTCTATCGAGTTCATCCTTTTTTTTCAGTACTACAGATTTCTTAAAAATTAAGGATCAATTAAAAAATTAACCAATCATCGAGCCATTTTTACCTAAATAACTGAACAATTGCTGAGACAATTTCTATTGAACTTAAACAGGAGTTGAGTTACATGGAAATATGTTCTTTAAGAAAAAAAGGATATCTCGCAACGAGGGTAAACAAGTACGAGAGTTATATCACGAGTCGGGAGCGACCTCATCCCACGAGCTAAAAAAACATTTTTTCCACTTGTTACGAAAAATATTTTTCATCAGATTGGGCCGGAAAATGGACTTTGGGGTACAAGGAGGCCGAAAAGTTCACTTTTCGTCACAGCGAGATGAAATAGTATATTTCGTAACAAGCGAAAAAAAATGGTTTTTTGTGAGTGGGAGGTTTATATCACGAGCCGAAGGCGAGTGGAGCTCGACGCGAAGCGGAGAGTGACTGAAAAGTTACTTTTCCGACACAGCGTGATGGAACAATGGTTTTCTGCCTACCTGGACCGAAAGTGCGCATTCTAACCTCGCTTCGCTCGATAAGAAATGCTCACTTTCGTCCATTTTGGCAGAAAAATCGTATTCAACCCTCGGGAGGAGAATCAGATAAACATTCCCCACGTCCTCACAACCCTCGCTTTCGTATTGTTATTTTGAACGTGGGGACGGCTTGTCTACTTTTCCTCCCTAGGTGAGAAATATACTATCCTTCAATCATATCGAAATGTACTATTCCATATGATCAGAAAAAATCGGGAAATGTTCAAAAATTGGCATTTTGCTGGCTTTTTCGCATCTACATGAGTTGCTAATTTTTGGATAGACGAATTTTTTATTTCAAAAATCGTTACACTGAATTGGAAAAAATAAATGTAATATTCCCATATGCTAACGAGCGCGGTAAAATCATGAAATAAATCACGAAAAATCTCAGACAGGCCGTCAGTAGCGGGACCCCAAAATCTCATTTCTCTAAAAAAGAACAGAGCCACCTTCCCCGAAGTATATATGAAAATTAATCAAGACGCGAAGAGCCTGAACAATGCTTCTCGCAAAAAAAAAGAAAAATTTCGGAAAAAAGAACGAAGGGTGTGCATTGTTTGTCAGAGAGGAAACAAACTTCACTATAGGTTCCCATGGGGGCAGGTTGGCCCACCCATGGATCTCATGAGCCTCGTGACAATCTCTCTCACTCTTAAATTCCAAAAGAATATTCTCTCCTCTCATCCTGTAGTAATGGATAGAGACCTTCGCGCATACCCTTGTGCTCCTGGCTGCGGGGCGTCCAAGTCAAAATATCTTTATCCTTTATTTTTTTAACTCATTCTCTCACTCACACTTGCTTACCAGATCACTATGTACTTATTGTCGACTAAACTCTAGATTACTATGGACATTATTATTAGCTGTTGCAAGATATCCTGTGGATTTGCATTATATGACACAAGAATGCGCCCCCGTTTCTCCTTTTTTTATTCTCCCTTCCTCATACTCAATAGTTTTTTATAAGCTGTTTGGTGGCAGGCACTTGAGTCACTTATTGTTGTTTCGTGACTTTGCAAAATGCCAAGTTGAGTGAACCTCTCGAAACCTGTTTGTATTACGGAGTCACCTGTAAAAAATGATCATAAATTTTCGTTGCGATGGAGATTCTGGAATAATCTCGATTCTACGGGGGAATTTTCATCACTGGAGATGTTTTATTTTGGATGCAATGAATATTTGTTGCGTCAGCAAGAGACACCGGGAGATAGTCTGTATAAAGGGCGAGAAAAATCCTGAATTTTAAGGGGTAAAGTTTTCTCAGAATTGTTCAAATTTTCAAAGCTACTTAAGTGTCTAATGTAAATGCTACTAAATCAAGTTACCACATTCGATTGAGGACGGAAAATAATAGATTCTTTATTTAATAGGTAACATAATCCAAATGGGAGCAATATTTAAATTTTTCTTGTAGTTTATATGAAAAATTGAGGAACTTTGACGAAAATTGTGCGAAATTCAATTGAGGATTTTTAATAATGGTAAGGAGTTTAAGAATTCGATTGCGTCAAAAAATTATATTAAAATATAATTCTTTAGACAACCAATTGGCAGAAATTTCCCTACAAAATCTAGTTTTAAGTTCTTGTGCAAAGAATATTTAATTAATAAAATGATACCTGTGGTCAGAAAACCTCGAAATGACTTTCAATTAACGGCATTGAAAATTGTAATCAAATAAAAATTGAAAATAAGACATTGTCTGTATCACGTCGAACGGCAGTCTAGACACCAAGAATCATTGGAGAAAAAAGTTTTTCTGATGAAGCTTGGTTGATGGACGTGATGTCGGCCAAGGTTTTCCATGGCTTCCCTTGGTCACCGGGAGAGTCTGTACATGGAGTACAGCTCCTGGGGTACAATGCGACATGGTTGGAGAGGAAGACGGTAAAAATCCTAATCGGCTATATATGGATAATAAATAATAATATAGTTTGAGGCATTGTCTGTATCACTTACAGCGCCAGACATTAGAATTTTTCCCATACTCTGCTCTCCACGGAATAATTCCGCGATTCACTGGTGACGTTACACATCACGAGCCCCCAAGTCGTTTATATTCTCCCACCCGAGGATATTCGACTGAGAGATTTAATATCGACAGCGCGGTTAATTGAAATAGCCCATTTTTCGATTATTCCGTTGAAATATGCCCACGGAACGATGGGAAACAAGTGTTAGTCCCAGCTAAAACTACATACGATCGTCTAGTAATGCGGTACCTTGAATAATTTTATTAGCAATCGAACCTACAGCACGAACTCACTCAGAGCACTTTAATAGCCATTATATTGACCATGGCAAATCTGTGTACAAAACAAGATAACCGAATGTCGTCACGGTATTCTGTATGGGAGGGTTGAAACCTGGATGAAAAAGGAGCGGGACGGGAGGAGAGTGATGTTTCATCCTAACCCCCCTCGGTGAAGGTTACCCTCGAGACACGCGTCTCGTTCTGGGTGGGACGGACATCGGGCCCGCAGGGTCCCAAGTGTTTATCCCTGTGGTGCAAGACTACGGGGGTGGGATGATGCCTCATACTTTCGAAGAATATGGGGAAATTTTTCACTTTCGAGTTCTAGATTTTTTTTTCGTTAAAGTGATGGAACGATATTGGTTAACGACTGGTGAAATATTATTCCGTAATGGGAACAAGGGGCGATCAGCGGTGAGTTTGGGGTTCTTGAATAGTCAATCGAATTGACGTGGATGGGAAAAATGGCGAGACACAGTCACTTCTGTGAATATTAATTATTGCAGTTCTGTCAAGTTTTTTTTAATTCAAGACATTCGACTGAGTGGTTTATTTTGCATAGAACAAAAGAATACAAATGTTACATTGTAATTACATTTCTTGTTAGAGTCTTTATGTACATTGATTTATATGTTTTGAAATATTTAATGCAGACGAGTTTAGGAAGGAATTAATAGGTTTGAGAACATTTCTCTTCAAGTCTTTTCGAAAATCTTTAATACCCTTAGGGGGGGCAGAAGCCTTATCTCTTAGACTCGCCAAAGGTCTTGGACGATGTAGATCATGTATAGGAAAGTACTGTCACGTCGTTTAATTTGGACTTATAGGAATAAGAAAATTATCTTTATTGGGCTTAAAAATATCCCTTTTTGATACTGTTTCTGTGGTATTGAATGAATAATTGGTATTAAAATGAAATAACCTAATATGACTAATTAATAAATTTATATTTACCAAATAAAGTCTCCATTTACATGAAGGGAATTTTATTTAAATTTTAAAAAAGCTATTTGATTACTGTGACTAAAAATGAACGGAAAAATTGAATTTATATTTCCATAAACCCACTTTTCTCATTCAAGTAATTTTCGCTAATTGAGTTATTGATAAATGAAAATAATCTCTAACAGGTGTAATTTTTCGTGTGTTTTTCATTATTAACATCAATTTTTCAATGAAATTTTTTCGCTCCAAAGATGACGATTAGCTCTCAGTGAACGCCCCCTCATCTCCATGTCTTTCAATCAACAAAAATAGAGATGACAATGGTTAAAAGAATATTCCCTATTTTACATTGTTTACGCGTCAACGAGCCTAACCTGTCATGTTGTAGGAGGGCCCGTCTGGATACTTAGGGGTAACCCCCAGCTTGGCGATCTCGCTCATCAAAATACAGAGAAACGTCAAAATACTGGGGCCAAAAATGGGCAGTAATCCTGAGTGATCTCTCGGATAAAGTATTTTCTGAAACCGAATACCACTTTGGGTTTCGTCAAATTTCAGGAATGTCTCAATTGGCGCCTGGCCATATTACTTCATTTCCCCCTGGGCGTAGGGAAAGTGGGTACCCGTGGAAAATCTCCCCTGAATATTCATAATCGCGTCTCGTCGGATTTAAAAAAAAAATGAATAACCACTGCAATCTGAATTTCCAATGTGTGCTTTCGGATTTAATTTACGCATAATTGGAATTATTGGGGATCTTCTTCATTTATTTATTGCAATTTAAATTTATAGAAATTTAAAGAGAGAGGAAAATATTTATTGAAACTGGAGAGAGAGATACTCCTTTATTTTTTCAATCACGAAATTCATGCCTCGAAACCATTAGTAAATTACATTACTTCAAAACTCATTCCTAAGGCTGTGATACGGTCATAATGGAAACTAAATAATTAAGAAGACAAGTTGAAATTTAACGTACCAGTGTTTGAATTGCTCTATCCACATCAGAGCAACTTTATTTTATTTATAAATTAACCACGTATAATCAAACTTCATTCTCCTGTTCTCACTATTAACATACTGTGGAATTTAAAAATCTTCATTAATATAAATATTCTCACCACCTTTTTTACCTAACGTTATTTTTTTCAACTTCCGCGTAAAGATTTTATTATTTATTCAGCAGTTCTTAACTGTAAAAGTTCGAAATGCGTACATATTGCCATTATACAATTTAAACCCAT
This sequence comes from Psyttalia lounsburyi, assembly GCA_030522865.1. Classification (NCBI taxonomy): domain Eukaryota; kingdom Metazoa; phylum Arthropoda; class Insecta; order Hymenoptera; family Braconidae; genus Psyttalia; species Psyttalia lounsburyi. Next base: position 15,439 of record JAPYZN010001836.1, on the reverse strand, counting down.
GTGAGTTATGTACAAATATTGCGGTATAAAACAGTCCAAAATATATTTTGATGCAACATTTGCAAAGAAATTCATTGATTACAAGAGAGTTTTTATGTAGCATAATGAGAAATTCTCGTACTTGATATGAATCACCTAGCGTTCATGCTTCAAAAATTTTAACAACAAAGTAAAAAAAAATGTAATAAAAATGGTAATACCCAAATATATATAAATATCTGTATTTTTAAGTATTAGTAAATTACGTATAATCAAAATCCAATTTGTGAGCTGTAAAAATTCCTTCTTTTGAAGTAATTTATGAGTCCTATTGATCCCGACCGAAATTCACAATTCAATATCCGTATATTAGTTTGAGATTTTCCTGCGCCGTTATTTTGCTATCTACCACATCTTGAAAGGTGAAAATAAAAAAATCCAGCCATTCCGAGAGCAAAATCCCCGCTGACAGTCGTACTTGACGTAATACGGGAAAATAAGGGTACATTCGACAATAAATGCAGAGCCGATCATGTGAAGTGGCTGTTTAACGTTAAAATCCGTGTGTAAAACATATGGAGGCCGGGGTGGTATCCAAATGCAAATAAGTACTCTCTTTACTTCTCTCATTCTCAGACTCCACCCCCCAACCTCGGGCGTTCTATTGTATGGGAATCTCTCTCGCTCCTCTCTCACTTTTCGTTGTCGTTTTTCGGGTTGTACACATTTATATATCATACACACATTGGCCGGAGCAGGAGCATTGTCCCAGGCGGTGGGAAATGAAAAAAAAAATCACACATGCAGGAATTCTCCGGTGTACATTATGTGGAAGAGAAGAACTGCCATCTTTTTACGCAGTGGAAGTGCGTACCAATAATGATATACACTGTATAGCTCCAGGTGAATACCGTAGGGTTATATCTGAGCATCGCAAGTATTCGGGAACAAAAGCATTGAGATTATTTCTCAGGTGTATTTGTGGGAGTTGTTTCAAAGCATCATTATTCTTTCCGTAATTAACCTTACATCAGTCATTATTTGAGAGAATTACTCAATGAGTTAAGCACATTTTTATCTTGCAATATGAGTAAAAAATTCTTCCAAAAAATTATTATTGTAAAATTTTGAAATGTCATTAAAATTTATAAGTCTCGCAGCAGAATTGAAGATCATTTTTCAACCTAATTATTGCAGAAAGTATTTATCGAATATTTAGAATATTTTTCTTCCCTATTTCACTCATAGTAAAAGTGGAGTTTTATGAAATAAAATTTAGTTAGTTTATTTACACATGGATACCTTCTCGGGTTTTTACATTTCGTTGCCCTTCCCCTGGCCGTTATAAAAATAGAAAAATAGTATGAAGGTTACTATATCGAATAGTGTAATAGTTATAGATCGCATTTACGTTAAGATCCTTGGGACTAAAGAACATCGAGATTAAGTACGTTAAAAAAGGAACGAGGGCTAATGATAAAATAGTTAATAGTATATTATGCAACTCGCCTTCGGCTCGTGTTACAACCTCCCACGAGCCAAAAACACCATTACGCACAAGTTCCATACAATATTGTATGTCATTGTGCCCGTAATCCGCCACTTAACTGAGCGAAGCGAGGTTAGAGTCGCGTGATTACGAGCACCTATGGCATAAACAAATTGATAAATAAATTTAAGGCTGCCCCGGCCATGAGCTGTCTGTTGTATTGAAGATTCAGGGACTTGAGTTTAAGGTCACTACGGGGCCACATTAGGGGTCGTTCTGGGCTCGCAGTAAAATAAAATAAAAAACAGATTTCATCCGACTAGATACCCTCATCCTCGTATGAAACAAAAATAGGCTTCATTATTCTCGAATTAATGAAAATATTCTCCGCGTGTGATTTTCTTCCCCCTTTTTCCGGCAAATATACGAAAAATTGAGTGAAATACTCATCTCCTCAATAATTTTTCTCTACCATAAAAAACACAGAGGAAAAAAAGTGTAAGAATCGAGTTTATCGTCCGGTCACAAAGCCACTCTGACGATACAATATTTACGAGACGATGCATCACCATGGGCACAATGGCTCATAACACCCGTAGAAGAAGAACCCACCCTCGAGGGTAGACGTTAACTGTACGCGTGGCTTTCCGGGGGCTCCTGAGGTAAGCGAAAAACTATCATCCCCTTCCCGCTCACTTTGCCCGCCCGCTCTCACCCGTCGCATTTTCTTCTCACCCTTGGTATGTACGCCCCCTTTGGGATTCTATCCTATCGGAACTCGTCAGATAAACTCTTATCAGCGTCGAGCAATATTCTTGCGAGATGGCTGTGAGTGCCGATACGCGAGATCTTTTTTTTATCTGAGACTCTTGGAGATATGGGGGGAGAAAAATCATAATAAATAAATTATCTGTTGCGTTGAGGTTTTATCAGTTGCTTCTTTGGGATTGTCAGTGGATAAGGGGAATCGATTGACTCGATCGAGAATACATAAGCAATTCTGCATCAAATCTGAAACCGAAAATAATTGAAATCAGCGGTTTTTTCACAGCAAGATTTTTGGTTCTATATGTGGATATTTTTATTCATTTCTGAATTTCCAGGAATTCAAGGGGGTTGGACAATATTTCTCCTGTTGTACATGAATAAGAAATCCTGAAGGACTTTCTGGAAAATTATTATTTCATTATTTTTTCTTCTGAAAAATCAAACTACGTCCTTTTCTTAAAAAATATTATGGATTTTTCCGATGGATTCGTGGATTATCCTATTTATAAAAGGGATCATGAACATTTATCGAATCGAATCGAATCGAATCGAAACTCTCGATAGCTGAAGCCTAAAATCTGTCACTCTATCCTCACTGTTCATTGGTCGCGATTTATACTCATTTCCACTCATACTTCGTCTTTCATTGGCGCGCCGGTAGAGTAGCGCGCGCAAGCGCGCGTTCACTCTCGTAACTGATAAATATAAAAGAATAACCGTGACAATTTGATATTCAGGATTAAATTGACCATAAGTTTTAATTGAATTGTAAATTTTATACGAATTTAAAGAAAATATTCACTCGTTATTCTTTACGATTTCTTCACTGATTTTCCCAACAAATTTCCATTTTTCAATTACGAAATTCGTTGTTGTTCCAGCTGAAATATCAGATGCGAAATATTATCAACATGTGTAGAAAAAAATGTTTCCCCAAATGTTATAGAAGTGTCGAACACAAAATAATTATTGGCTAACGTCAAATGTCTAAAATTGAAGTGTTTCTCTCTGTGGCAATTTAAATACATAATACAACGTGGGATGGTTGCCCGAAGGAATATTGTCGAGGGGTTGGATACCTCCTGATGTATAACCATGGGGTGCTGTGACTCTTTACAATCCCCCCCACTCAGTACCCTATATCAAGCAGGCCCGTAGCTCACGCTCAGTTAAACCGATGAATATGGTTTAGATTTACTGGTGCTACTCGCAAACTAGTTCGATAAGTCGACCAATTAGATACGTAGGGTATGTATTAGAGGTCATTCGATTGGAAATCGAGAAGAAAGTTAATTCAATATTCACACCAAGTAAATACGGTCCTAATTTATGGAAGATGATTATGAAATGGAAAATTTTGATGGAAATTCGAAATTACACATTTTTGGGCAATTCGAGAACACAATTTTTTTTTAATTGTGCAGATTTTTTACTCGAAACAGCAATTTTCTGTAAAATGGTATATATTTTCTAATTAATGAAATTTTTGCAATCAAACTTATCACAATTTTACCAGTGTTTTTTTCATTAAATAATGAATTTGCAATTCCGAATTATATCAGAAATTAGAAATTTTTTCAAGTGCCAGCTTCATTGCAACTTCATAAACAAAATTTTGTTTGTTTATATAAATTTCTACCAAATCAATTGTGTGGATTTTGGAGTTAATCAATTCATTCTGTGAATTAAAAAACGAAATTTTCGTGATGATCTCTTAAAAAAAAATTGCAACAACATCGCCAACAGTTTCTCTGAAAAACTTATTCCCTTAACTTTCTCCAACTTTCCTCGTGACGCGAGTGGATTATATTTCTCCTAGTCCCTCCATTTCCGTCTAATCTGCTTGACGAGAAAATATTAATGCATACATGTAAAACGAGAAACCATATTGGAATTGAAAATGAATGGTTCCGTATAAACCCGTCCGAGGAATGAACGTTGACGAGGATGTAGAGAAAATGCACGGGTTGGAATGAATGGAATTAGTGAAGAGACTCACTGAATAATATCGGTTCTATCTGCGGGGGCGAGACTGTGCGGGATTGAAACGTATCTCGACGACATATCTTCATAGACGGCAGCAGAGCCCGCGTGTTCGCTTGCTCTACTGCTCTGTAAAGCAGCCAACTCTCCACCACTCAGCAATTTTCTCTTTTTTTTTCAGTGTATACACTCTCCCATATACTCACTCGTGTGTACACTATATATAAATAAACGAGAGACGCCAATGTAGTCCTTTCCAAAAAGCTTTTTGAGGCTGTTAAAAAGGCTTGTCACATGGTTTCATTCTCTGCAAACAAAGTGGGAAGCTTCAACCGAATTTCCTTGAGCTTTACCTTTCGTTATCTTGAATCCTATGGGGAGTTATCTTTGAGATTGATCTTATCGGTTTGTGTATCCGGAATTAATTCTGCAAATGGGGATAATGACGGAATTAATATTTTAGATTGAGTGGACGAATCACAGAAATATTTTAATAAATACAAATTTCCTCTGGATACATGGCAATCCGAAAAATTTTGAATTAAGCATACGGACAGATAATTTCAGTAGAAATTATCACTCCGTTATATGATCGTGTAGTATTTTGGGCGCTCGACGAAAATTGCTGTACGGCTTTAATAACATTTGTTGACTGCGTACAAAAGTTATCGAGGATTATGATAAAAATCATTCAACCAGTCAGTTTTGTTGGCCCATTAATAAAAGTTGTCTAGTTTCCAGAGAAAAATTCTCCAACTTCTCAGTAAAATTTGGTCACTCCTCGCAAAAAATTATCGAGACGTCCGCATAATTTTTGTCAAAGATAGTGAATTTTACTACGCAGTTGGGTAATTTTCCCAAACGTCGAAGCTGCTAGACGATAACCAAACGAAACTGTAATTTTGTCTAAAAATTTCTCTCCCTGTATTTCCTCCCTTAATTCTTCAAACTGAATATTTCCACGTAAGTTCTTCAGTATCTCTTGGTACCCCTGCAAGAACAGGTTTCGAAGAATAAATCTATATACGTTATGTATACATGCAAATATCGATGATGGACGTGCATTATACATTCTTATTCATAGGAAGAAGATGAGAGAGTACGATAATCTACGAGACAAGACGACAATCAGGGGGACATCCTGTTATCCCCCGAGAAAACATCCGAGCCTCAATACCAAACCGATTGAGAGAATAAAGTATACCAAAAGGGGGATACAATCGGATTCATCTTTCCTGCTTGCGACTATTCGTTCACGTCTTAGACTGGTGGCCCATTTAGCTACTGCCACACCCGATTCTGTGGGTCCACGATACCAATCATTCAGTTTTATTTTCAGAATCCATCAATTTTAGAAGACACCCAGCTAGTTATTCGGTTGGAAAGCTAGTCTGACGGAAGGCAAAGGTTATAAATGACATTGTCACGAGGATCCGAAGGGAATCCAAAGTACATGGATTTCTGAAAAAGATTGTATTAATTTTATAATTGAATGTTGAATGCTAAGGGGGGGGGGGGAGGTGGGGGCTGTTTGTGGTTCTCGTTAAAAAATTCCAACCACGAAAAATTGAGTTACCGATTGTGGAGCAATCCTCCTTGGCTCAACGGCGCTGGGGGACGCTCATTTATCAATGACACTTATGCGTCTGGTGGTGTATGTGGAGGCACGGGAAATCTCACTCCTCTACATCGGATTGTTCCTGAGTAACTCGACTGCTCGGAGTGTAATCAATAATAGCTCGTATCGGATCTGCTGAAAGATATTGGACAACTCGGTGAAAGTACAGATGGAGAAATGGTGGATTTAATTGCATACCGTTTGGAACAGAGTAATGCTTTTAGATTACTTTTGGAATCTTAAGAAAATATTTCGAAGTTTTTTGGTAGCGGGCGGAACCGAAGGAAGTCCTTATTTCGAATGTGCTCTTTATTTCGAGATTTCGAAGATATTCAATTGCGACTTTTAGGACGGACCGTACAGATTTCTTTATTAAAAAAAAAATTTGTAACATTATCTGCTCCACATGGGGCTTTCCATTCTCACCATTCCCAATTCCATCTAATGGTTTCCTGTGACGTCACAAAAATATGGAACGCTATATAAATTCACTTCTTCGATGTTTGAAAGATACATTATACATTTATATAATACATTTTAGATACATAAACCATTTTTCGCGGCTCAATGTGGGCAATAGCGCGAAATTTCAAAATTTCATTCTTTTTTTTTCGAAAATTATTTTCTTGAAAATTTATGGGTTTTATCAATTGTCAGAAAGGAACGACAAAGGGGACAGTGGGAGTAAGGGAGGTAGGAATTCCTTTTCAATATATCTAGTCCACAAATAACTGAGGCAAAAATTCAGATATTCTTGGACCGGGAATCGAACCCGGGACCTTCCGATTACCAGTTGGATGATCTTTCCATTTGAGCTATCCAAATATATACTGATTTCCATTTCAATTATCTGTCAATATTGAGTCACACCGCACCTTCTAACGAAAACATTTACAAATAACAATTGACAGTTCGTATGGATTTTACCATGAAATCCAAAGTTTTTATGGGCAAAATTCTTTAAAATGTCAGTGAAACTGAAGTAAAAAAATTCTGAAAAGTACACCGGAAATATCACTCAAAAATACTTAACAATATATACATTTGCAAAAAGTATTGTAACTGTACGTCTAGTAAATCCCCCCTCCATCATGTTCTCGTTACTACATCAAGATATATCTGCACACAGATGACACATTTTGAATTTGAATCTGCGGAGAATAGAGATGAATGAGAATTGAGGAAAAAAAAAGACCAAGTGAGAGTAACGGCTGAGCTTGGCATCTATTTTCCCCATAAAAACTGAGAATCCGTAGATCGGCAATTCACGATAACTCAAAATACAGCTGCCAGACAGTTTGTGGTGACCGAATGTCGAAACCTGCATTCTCGTCATTTAGCGTTCGATGCCAGTGAGATACTCCTAACACATAGAGTAGATCGTAGGCGTGATTATGTCCCTTGGTCCACGGGAGATCGGGATATTATTTTGACTGGGACGCCCGCAATTTACTCGCCATTGTACCATACCATTGTTGTAACTATGCTGACAAAATGCCACTGTGTCATAATGCAACCAACACAAACTGTACATGTTTATTTTGCTTTGTGCTGGATCTTGACAGTATATTATTTACGCATCGAGCGGGAATATATCGTCAATTCGGTTACAATTGAGTTTTTATGCCCTTCCAGCGATGGTTATATATCATGTCTTAACAAAAAAAATCGGTTTGCGTGTGAAACCACAAAATCAGCCCGTCGAAATGCCATGAAAAATGGTTTGATTCTTCACTACAAATTGTTGAAATTCGCGGGAAATTATGGAAGTTTTAAATTGAGACTTGAAATTTTTTTACTGAATTAGGAGAGAGTTGGGGAAAATGGCACAATGAAGTAACCATAACTCAGGATCGACAGAGTAGAATTACATAATCAGGGTACGCAATAGCGTATCGTCCAAGACAATGTTTGGACGAAAGCTATCGTGTATGATATTCACCTAGCAATTTCCCCCACCACTACTTTGCCGCTATCACTAAAGCTGCGTTATCTTTTTATGAGAAGACGCGTTAAAATATCGCAAAATCGTCCCTGGGTTTATCATATAATTCGACGATGATCTTTCCAATAGAATTTTTATTTTATTTTTTAACCGTTCCAATAAAAAGTTTACCCCCTATAGTGAAAAAAATTAAGATTTTCATGAGCTTTATTATCTCCAAGAATCGTAAGCGTTACTTTTTCTTTTTGCCACGTAGGCAATTAGCCTATTGGCAATGATAATATTTATATCACGCTAATCTGCCACATGATTAAACAAAAGAATGAAATCCATTAAAAATTTGAAAACTAAAGATTTTAAAAAAATACCACCAACTTAATGTATGGAACCATAATTTGTTTAACTATAAAATTATCTCAAACATTGGCTAGGACGTATTTTTTTCAAAAACGTAAGTTTTGAATTTTTATTAGATTTTAAATTCCATAATTAGATATTAACACTCGAGTTGTTAGCTTTAATAGAAAGAATTCAATTTTACTGGGCCACTCTCGAGTCATTAATAATTAAAATCATTCAATTCCCCACTCGCCCCAATGATAATACGAATCCAGATTTTCCGATTTCAATTGAAATATTTTTCAACATATTCTGAATCTGACGTGAATCCGTTGAGAACCAGTTAAGAACTACCTGTAGACCGACAATCGAATGATTAAATCAGAGATCGATGAGGATTTGGCCTCTACGAGTGCTCAAATTATTACATTGTTCATACATCATACGGTTCAGATGTCAGAAACTGGCATCGAGTGCCCCAGGACCGCGGATAGAATCAAGATTTTTATCCAAATTGCACATTTTCGAGAGACAAGATCAGCGCCCACTTCAACAGTGTAAGTCGGTAAACAGGCTCGCGATGTTTGGAGATGTTTTTAGATATGTTGAAAGGTCTCGAGATGCGTCGATAGGAGTATGACGTTTTTATAGCAGGACAATGGTATCATGGTAAATCATTAACTTCAGGGGCCGAGAGCGACACAGTAGCCGATGAAATTGATTGATAAGATAAGAGGAATGAGAAGGAAGAGCTGTAGCAAGTGTCAACTGGGCCTGTCATTTCAACTCATTCTTTTAATTTTTTCATCGGGAATGCGGTGGAAAGAGTCTATCAAAAATCGCCGGAAACATTTATTTATTATTAACAATTTGTGTTAAATGATTGACAGACCGAACAGTTCGCGAAACTGCAGCGATCGTACCGAGAAAAAAAAATGTAATTTTTCAAATCAAATACTCTTTTGATAGGAATTTAAAGTCAGTTTCACTGTTGGAATTTCCGGCATTTGTTTGTCCAGCACACACTTTAAATATGTTTGGCAAAATTATATTTATCCCTCATCGAGTAACTTCCAAGTTCCCCTTCAATCTCCCCAGAAAAATCCCACTGAAACTCAATCAAATTTTGCGATGCAGAACCTTTTGGTAAAAATCCAAGTGTTCAACGAACACAGCTTATCATTTTTTATTATTTTATTCTAACAACATCGATTAAACATGGACGCGGGCGCGAGTATGCAGGCATCGGGCAGCTGTCGCTGGTTTTGAGTCCATTGTCAAGCAATGTTTGAATGTTCTGAACAGAGGAGAACACCCGTTATTGTCCTGGCCGAGATCTGATGATTACGCGAGTACGATACGATCTCATCAACATTCTCCTCCTCTATGAAGGTTTTTTGTTGACCCCCTCCCCCCTCACTCCTATTCTCTCAGTCACCAGTACCAGTACTTCGCAGACTTTTCCCCAATTGATAGACGCTTCTTAACCCTCCAAAAGGTTTTCTGAAAAAAAAAAAAATCATCGCATTTCACACGGATTTACCAGGAAGCATTTGCTTCTTTTTTTTCTTTCCTCCTAGTGGGGATAAATTTTATGAGACTTGGAGAATAATTCCAGACACCGACGGTTGTATAAATCCCTCAGTGCGCATGGATGAGGATTCGGCCGAGGCGCCCGGACCGGCGTCGCTCTGACGAGACGAAGCTCGTGGAAGCAGCACCAATTAATGCTGCTACCGTAAAATGACTTCCAGACGAAATCAACGAGTCTGATACGTCTGATTGCCCCTGCAAGACATTATTGTTTACAGATTAATGTGGGAGGGAACAAAGCCACGGTCAATTCCTCCCCACCCATTTGAATGTTTGAATCGGACAAAATCACGTTGTTTAATTAGAGAGGTTCATTCATAATGAAACAGGACGAACACTCTTCAAGCCAATTTCGATGTAAATAATACATAAGAAAATAATGAATTTTGCAGTGTGGAGGCTATATATTGGGTACCGTATAAACCAAGGTGGCAGGTATTTTTTTAATGTAATGAATTAAACATACTTTTATCTCTCAGCATGCGGTGTAAATATTTCCATCCAACCGTTCGCCAAACGGAATTATAAAAGAAATACTCGACGCAATTGAGCGACCGGAGGAAATGAGAAGGGGTGCATGTGGAGTTGCTGCCGACGGCACTAGAAGCGAATAATCAGGATACGGGGGAAATGGTGGGAATTTTTGGAAGGAAATTTCGCGGAAAATTTGGATGTTTAAAAATATTGATTCAATCGATTTTTCGGTAACAAAAATCTTTGGTACAAAGTATGTTTTTTTTTGCAATTTCAGGAGTAATTTTCCAATTACACTTGGGCCCTTAAATTCATTTTCTCTTTCGCCTCATACTTCATTCCTTCCGCCTCAGAAATAGAAGTCAGTCAGTAATAATGCTAAGATTATGACATCCGATGATATCCAAGAGCCGAGATAAGCTCTCTATCTACAATTTTTCATATATATTTAAAATACACGGATATTTTCAATTGTAATATATTAATTGAATTATTACAGTATAATTAGTAATATAGATTGAATAGATTTTCGGTAACGAAAATCATTGTTACAATTTACATTATTTCCTACAATTTCATAAGTAATTTTCCAACAGCGAATGGGCGCTTAAATTAATTTTCACTTTCTCCCTATACTTCATCCCTTTCGTCTCAAAAATAGATGTCAGCCAGTATTAATGCAAAGATTATGACATCCGATGATATCCAAGAGCCGAGATAAGCTTCCTATCTACAATTTTTCTTCAATCCAGCAATTATTTCTATATATTTAAAATACACGCATATTTTCAATTTTAATATATTAATTGAATTATTATAGTATAATAAGCGATATAGATTGAATGGATTTTCGGTAACGAAAATCATTGCTACAATTTAAAGTAATTTTCCAAGAGCGAATGGGCGCTTAAATTAATTTTCACTTTCTCCCTATACTTCATCCCTTTCGTCTGAAAAATACATGTCAGCCAGTATTAATACAAAGATTATGACATCCGACGATATCCAAGAGCCGAGATAAGCTCCATATCTACAATTTTTTGATCAACCGTGCGATTATTTCATTACCAATCAACTCTTCACGGATGTTTTACTGAAAATAAAGATGAAAGTGAAATGTACGGTTTGTGCTACCGGCTGAAGTGAGTATGTGCCACAGATGTCACTTAGATTTGTAAGTGACATGCCCTAGTACAAACGTATCTCAAGCTCATCTGGCCCTCTGGGTTCAAACTCGTATTCACTCGCACACCGATAGACGTGTGTATCTGTGCCCCTACAAAGACATGAGCCCCCAGAGGAGGGAGTATTTTGCTTTTCGGCAACACGCAGATATGAGATTATCTCGATCTACGCTAAACAGTGTACCACGTTCAACCCTTCGGATAATATAGATAGCATTCAGAGAGGCTCGACCCTCCTCTCTTTGCCACCGTCCTTTCGTCTTCATACCGATGAATTCAATAATGGTTTCCGTGGAAGAAGAATGAATGAGTGCTTTATGTGTTTCAGGAGTGAAAGAGCATCGAAAAATATGATGCTGAATGTTGTGGTATGAATTAAGAGCAGTTGAAGGTTGTGGTTCATTGGTGGAGAATTAAAATTCAAGATTTTTTTGAATATTTAATGGCTTTGCCGGAAGTGGCGGGAGTTTTTCGTTATCTTTCAGGACCTACACGAACTACACGTGCGTTAAATCCCGATTCACCGACGATCTGATGAGAAATAGATTTTGACAGTGATGATGATTGAAATTTCAAAAATATTTAATAGAGTTTCTAATGATTCTACTTTAAATTTTTAGAGATTAAATAGAGATGTTCAAGACTCAATTTTAACTTTTCTCTTGCTCGAAACTATAGATTTCAAGAATTTCGATTTCTAAAAGCTCAAGTTGAGATTGTTAAGACGTCGTTTGAGACTTACAAGTTTCAGCTCGAGATTTTCATACCGTTTAAATTTAGTTTTTCTATTCCATAATTAATAGTTCGAATTTTCTCTAAATACTCAGATGTTGACATGAGGTGTACATTTTGACTGTCGTGGGAATTGTATTTTGGTTGCACACTGTTCGGCAAATAATAATAATTGATATTTCAAAAATATTAGATAGTTTCTAAAGATTCTACTTCAAACTTGCAAAATTATAGAATCTACTTCAAATAGAAAGTGTCGATTTCATGAGTTTAGATTTTTAAAAAGCTCAGGTTGAGATTGTTAAGACGTCGTTTCAGACTTTTACAAGTTCCAACTCTAGATTTTGATACCACTTAAGGCCCAGGTGTAATGATTGATCACCTCGAAATCGCCGACCCTGATAACGCGTGAAATACTGATCGAATCATCAATCATTTCTGACCTGCAGAAATCATGCATGGAGGTCTAAAATGAGGTTTGCTCCTGATTTAATAATTGTTTTTCTTGCAATTAGTTACGGCGATTTCAAGGTTACAAACTATTACACCCGGGCATTAAATCGAGTTTTTCTATTTTGAAATTAATAGTTGTAAAAATTTGGATTTCCTCATTTCGAATTTTCCGCCAATAGTTTGCTGTCCACCTATTTTCACTGGGTAGACCCAAACGTGGACAATACAGCGTGAGAAAATAATTTTCAGGTCGTTATAAAATTACCCCCGGAATACATTAGACCAATAAGCGATCAAATTTTCCGATGCGATTTATGATGACACTCTGTAACGCTTCCAATACTGAACAATTACGTTTTTTTCTTACCTGACAGCAGATTGTCACGACTGTTCCTATCACATTTTTTGCATCCCCGATTCTAACGCTCCAAATTTTTCTCCCCGTAATTGGTAGAGTTGGCCGTGTGCACATACTCACAGGTACTCGCTGATCACGAAATTGCCGAAAGCACTGCAATAAGCCATAAAGATACCGTTGTGGATACGTCTCCTCAGTGAACCCTTCTTTTATAAAGATCTATGTATCCTCGTTCTGAGAATAATTATAGACGTGCACACCGGACTCCGTTTCACGGTCCGTAAACCTGCGCAGATTTATCCGCGAGATGCACATTCACTGACGTGTACGTGTGGGTATTTTTTGAATTTTTATTCTCTTAAAAAATAATTCTTTTTTTTTCCAACATCATCTCTCCGTCCAAGTGCCACAGACCACAGACCTCAGCTGACACCAACGTCTCCAGCGATAAAAAAAAACATTCCCGGCATGTGCTTATGAATTTATTAATTCACTTCTTATCTAAATTTTATTGAGATACAGCCTCTGATCGCACGTGAACGCTGGCCGAATATCAGAACAGCGATCATACGAAAAAATAATTTTGAATCACCTGCTGATGTAATGATATTGTGTGTCACAGGAGGTATGCACGTGCTCCACGAAAAGAGACACCATCGACATGTAAATTTATGGGATTCAAATTATCGTGGTCACACGTAATAAGCTGAATCTATCGCATAAATTGCAAGGTGCGATCGGAGCCCCACAATGCCATCAAAAATGCTCATCCGGCGCCGTGATAAGCCGTGCAGGTGCACCGAAAAATAACAGTCTGGGGAGAACTGATATTTACCGCCAACAGGTAGCAATACACCCTGTAAGTAATAAAATTTTCCATTAATATTATAACGACGTTTTTGTCCTTGTTCACTCTCGATGAGAGCTAACCGCATTTTTCGAGTACATCCGACGCACTGCTAGCGAATTAGTTTTGAAATTCCGCAGCAAAAATTGCGCCATTTTTATAACAACCACTCATCTACACCCGGAGAGAATTGTTTAAATAAACATTACTGTTCCATTTGGTAAGCGTATGACATTGTTGACGTTCGGGAAAAAGTACTTAACGCAAAGTAAAATTGACTATTTTTAACAAAAATTATGCACACGTCTAGACAACTTTTAAAAATTTTACTGAGAAGTTGGGCAATTTTTCACGGAAAACTAAGTAACTTTCAGTAAGCACTCAACAAATTTTCCCCGAGCGGCGAAAATCCTACACGATTACATCACGTAGCGGTAATTTCTGCTGATATTTTTTCTCCGCCTATTGGAAAATAAAGAAAAAGGCGATTTTATTAAACTAAATTAGATCAACTTTTTAGCGACAACTACTAGAGAGAGTTATTTTCATTTCAGAAGCAACATTAGAAATTTTAATTTGATAAGAAAGTCCCCGGAAATAAACGAAGTTGTAGGGGATAGTAGGCGGAGGACTTTTCACTTGTTAATTCTCTTTTAATTTACATTTATATGAATTCCGCGCAAAAAAACTCAAAAAATCAAGATAACACGTTGGTCCTCTGTCAAGACAACGATCTCCCCTGGCAATGGAGACCCGATACAAACACGATTATGTTCTGGAGGCATCAGTGTTTACAGAGCTTAGCGAAGTGCATGGCATTGTGCCTGCATTCATGTATCTTGGAGCGTACTCGCATTACGATAGTTCTCATTATTTCGGCGCCAACTCTTTTTGTTCGAGACCTACGGGATTAAGTTGATCCCCACAATACAGAACAGCGGGCGGTAGTGGGGCTCTTGAAAATGTTTCAACGGTGAGCTGGCAAGAATTTAAGTACGCGGTGTTCTTTAGTTTTAAAGACACTCAAGAAAGTGTTCTCCCTCCCCTCAGCCCTCCTCCCTCCCCACTCACGAACAATACTCATTGAGACAATGGCTGTGGAAAAACGGAGCGAAGGAGCCCTGAGCGTATAGCCCTGAGGTGTCCAATGTCGTACTAGAGATCTCATCTCTTAGGATTTTTTCAGCTTCTAGATGGTAAGATTTTGCCAAAAACTTGCCATCCCCGTTTGCTTGATAAGATCGCCCATAGCCTATGTGGAGCGGAAAAACCATTGCTTAAGGAGGGCTGGAGCGCGTGGTCATTGCTAAAAGCTAGGTTCTGGAAATAAATGGAAGAAAAAAGAAATCTTTGTTGTGGAGGAATGAAGTGGAGAACTTCGTCCTAATGCACCTGCGCTGGTGAGAATTTTTATTGATTTTTATTGAGAGATAGTGCGACTGGAATTTCAAGACATTTTAGGGGTTATTAAAGTTGATGGGAAAATCGATGACAACTCAATTTTCAATCGATTCCGCTATCAACATTTTTAGAAATCAGATGAATTACCCTGGATACATGCGTAAGTAACAATTTAAGGTAATTTGATACTAAATCCATGTCTTGAGTAGTTAAAACAATCATTTTGAAATTACTCATGGCTTTTAATAACATTAAATATTCCATTATATTTTTTTT
>JAPYZN010001835.1:0-28204 GCA_030522865.1 Psyttalia lounsburyi | reverse complement strand
TTCCTACCTGGGCTTCGATATCCCAGTCTTGAGCAGCAATACTGTTTCAACCTTAAATCAAGGCTTGATTATATATTGACGACCCATGCTTGAATCAATTTACGATTCAACAATGGAAAGAGGCTTGATTCAAGGTTGGGTTATCCAGCCTTGATGACATATCTTGTTTCACCCTTATTTCAATCGTCAGGGTTGACTTTTCCTACCTGGGTGGGGCTTCTTGATTACTCAACACGAGTCGAGTGTCTCCTTCCTCAAATATTTTCAATTAAATCTTAACGACAGCATAAAGGATCCCGAATGAGGCATCACTAATGTATTTACGTTCTGTTTGTTTTTTTCGATTTTTTCTCCATTTCTCTGCTCGAAAAAAATGGGTGGTTTTTGGGGGGAGAGAGTGAGACCTCGGAGTGACAATTTCAGGAGCGATTAGCCGTCATGCTTTGAGTTATGTTCCTCCTAAACGGAGCACACTGCGCCCCATTGAGACTCTACCGAGTTTTTCGTAAAAATAGAACTCCACTCGACGACACATTCGGCTTTTCTTGTTCCAGTCGCAGCATTTTTTTTTTCATTTCTGGAGGTTTTTTTGTCGGTGACACTGGGTCGTAAATTCGAATTAATTTCATTATGGAGAATTGAGAGGAGATTTTTCATGGGCTAAATGCGTTCTGAGGGTAGATGAGAGTCATACTATTGATGAAGTTGTTGGAGAAAATTCTGCTGGTCTACTTATCCACTTGGAAGTGTTCATTATCTCGTCGTTTCAGGTGGAAACGAAGTCAATTACCTAGAGGAAGCGAAAAATGATTATAAATTAGGGATTTCAGAAAATGTAGGTTTTTGTTATCTACATGCAGGTAACGTCTCTCCCCTCGTTTGCCACAATTTTTCCTTCTTTGCGGACCGATAGTAGGTCTGTCTGATTAGTCTGATTGATGAGCCTTGGGAGTTTAATTTTAACGTCTTTTTTTTTCAGGACGAACCTACAACGACTTAAATCAGTATCCAGTTTTCCCGTGGGTGCTCACTAATTATGAGACCAAGGAACTTGACCTTAGCTTACCGAGCAATTATCGGGACTTGTCGAAGGTGAGAATAAAATGAAAGAATACCCGTCTTTTTCTTTTTTTCATTTTTTTTTATAATAAACATGCATTGTGTAAGCGTCAGAACTTTTTAAACTGAAAATAATAATTTATGTACAGATTAAATCATATTTTAAATATTTATACTTATCCTGGGCGGGCAGAATTCAGGAATTGCCTTGGATTACTCATTAGGATTGTTGTCAATCGAAATTTTAATCACCCAAAGATTGTTAAAAATTTTGGGATTAATTTTTTGTAATTGTCGCTTCTGGGGTATCCCAAAGTGTCTGTCAACTCGAGGAAATTTAGGGATTTTATTTGAGTCAAACGAAGAACTTCTTTAATTTCAAACTGTAGAGGGTTTATGAAGAAGCGTTAAATTGTTATTAATTATTAGCACACACGAGCTTATTCATTTCCACCGGAGGCATTGGCCGGAAAAATTCAAATCAAAGAGTCATTTCGTCAAAATATGTAATTCTTCGAGACTGATGTCGTGATTAAATTAATAAATATTTTATATTCATTTCAATAGCCAATTGGGGCACTCAATCCAAGCCGGAGAGCGTACTTCGAGGAGCGTTTCCAGAGTTGGGAGCATGATAGCATTCCACCATTCCACTACGGCACACATTATTCAACAGCAGCTTTCGTTCTTAATTGGCTGATTCGAGTGGTACGTAAATCAATTAATTCTCGAGTCTCAATGGACTAGCGGATTTCGAATAATCTTTCTAAATTCCAGCGACAAATCCCCTCATTACATAATTTCAACTCTCGTTTTCTCGTTTCAACGTCTCAACGAGGACTGGTTGATAAGAGAAATACTCCGGGAAT
Organism: Psyttalia lounsburyi; assembly: GCA_030522865.1. Classification (NCBI taxonomy): domain Eukaryota; kingdom Metazoa; phylum Arthropoda; class Insecta; order Hymenoptera; family Braconidae; genus Psyttalia; species Psyttalia lounsburyi. The sequence continues at coordinate 26,276 of JAPYZN010001835.1, read as the reverse complement.
TGTCAGGGCTCGTGGGCCCAGGGAAAGCTAATCCCTTTGTTAAAAAAGCAAACCGGTGCCAGTAACAGATCATAAATTCTCCGGGACACATTTAGTAGTGAGTTAAACACTAATTCGGGGGCGTTGAAACGCCCCGACGAGTCGTCGAGTCTACCAGTCCGTTAAATATACATCTGTTTTGTACTACACAATTTTCACGGGAGATACAGTCGTTCCATTCTCTTCATCCGGTGTTCATATATTGCTGGATATGATTTAAATGATTCTTATTTTACTTCTCAAAGTTGATTTTTTTTACCTCTGAAGAAATCCTTCGGTTCTTTGATCAAATAAATGGTTTCACGAAAAAATATTTCATCGCACGATTTGGAGATCCTCACTACATAAATTTTCTTTACAATTAATTGCATTTATCGGGGATAAATATTGGGGGAGGCGACTTCGCTCTCCCCACATACGAACGGTTTTCGGACTTTTTCTGTTTCAATTTTGACGATTTTACCGCAGAAAGAGTTTTCCATGTAAATTTGAAACTTTTGTCCGTCTCTATTTGGAAAAATTATTCTTTGACGTTTTTAGGGGCCTAAAGTGCAAAATCCTTGCATCAGTCATGAATAATTTTATTTAGGGAGAGAGCGTGTACATGTTTTCTAACAAAAACGGTTTTCTGAAAATACGAATTATTAAAGTCGTAGGCACTAAAAAACTTGTTGGCATAACTGTATTCGTTAACGAATTCTAGTGAATTTTTATTGTCGGGTTTATCCATGTTTTCAATAACAAAAATATCCGATAAAAATTTCATGTAAAATTTATATTGAGAATATTCCCTGATCCCATCCTACCTATTCCAAATCCCATTTAATGGACTCCTGTGAGGTCACAAAAATCTGGACCACTATATAAATTTCCTTCTTTGACGTATAGAATCAGTCACTAAAACTATAAATTTCTATTGATTTTCGGATGTTTTTATTGCAATTTTAAAATTCCCGAAATGCGGGCATAAAATCTCAGTATAAATTTCGATTGCAAATTAATTGTTTGGAAAAATTATCGGTTTTTTTTCTGGTGTAACGTCTCAAGGGATAATAGACAAATGGAAATAACTTCGAAATTGAAAACGTATCCCCGATTTTTACAACTCCCCTTACATCAATAACAGTCAAAAATTAAATGCATGTTCTTTTTTGAAAATACGAGGGCATTTTGGGGTCGTGAAGGTATCTCCCAAGTAGCTCTTAAAGCGTGAGTCCTTAAGTGGCATCTTAAAGAGCGCACCCGTCTCTTCTGCGCCTGGAAATGCACTCTCTTAGAAGTTTTGCCGCTGTAAAGACCCGGCCACTTTTGATTTCACGCGGTTGCACATATGCCATTCCTCTTCTCTTTACCCCTAGAGTAAAAAAGGAAAACTCAATTCCACATTGTTGGATTTTTTGTTGTCTCTTTCAGGAGCCCATGACAACGATGTTCTTGGCACTTCAGGGTGGCAAGTTTGATTATCCCAACAGGCTATTCTCGTCAATTGCACTCTCCTGGAAGAATTGTCAGAGGGACACGTCTGACGTCAAGGTTTGCATCTCTTCACGATCAAAGTTCAGACAATTGGCTGAGCTTCATTACGTTTACATTTTTATTTGTCTTGGTTACAGGAGCTCATACCCGAGTTCTTCTTCCTTCCTGAGATGCTGGTGAACACGAATAACTATCGTCTGGGGAGGAACGAGGATGGTAGCTCAGTGGGCGACGTCGATCTGCCTCCTTGGGCTAATTCTCCGGAAGAATTTATTAGAATAAACCGAATGGTGAGGAAACAAAATTTCACATTAGTAAACAAAAGAAGAGATGCCCGCGGATAATTAGCTCCGGAAAATAAAAATAAATCATTTGGTGTAACATTTTGAAACTCGAGAGTCGTAGTTTTAGACTTGGCGATTGCAATTGAAGATCTCAATTGAACGTCTCGAAGCGAATTTTTAGAAAATCTTGAGGTGTCATATAGTCCTACAGCTTCACGAAAGACTTTTCTTTTTTTTGTACTCGTCTGAGCACTTGATAATTGGATAGCTTCATACGTCAACGTTACGAATTAGTAATCCAAGAAATATATCACATAGTGTTTTTGGAAATATTATTTTTTCAATTAAGAAGTGAGAGTGGTTCTTATTTGAATGCTAATTTTCTTTTTGAATGCAGGCATTGGAGTCCGAATTTGTCTCCTGCCAGCTCCACCAGTGGATCGACCTTATCTTCGGCTACAAACAACGAGGTAAGATGTACAAAATTACTGTTGAAATAACACAATCGATACCGGTATTATTTGAAATCGCTAGAAACCGGAAGACTGTCGCCAGTGACATTTCGGTTGGAAAGGCTCTTTTCGTGAATTGACCAGAAGTTTAATAGGCGCACAGGAGCTAAAATATTAATGATAATTTGAAAAACTATTCGAAGAATCGTAATTATTGTAATTATCCATATTTTCTGCTGTCGTTTCTTTGGAAGATCTCCTGTTCCTTCCAAAATTGGCAAGGAAAACCCTATCATCCAATGTTTTGAGTGTCGGATTTCGCCCGGTGATAGCGATCGCAGCCACTGTTTTCTCAAATAATTCATCTAATATTAGTTCAAATGCATAAAAAAGTGTTACACCCAATGTCGCGTCAAATTAAATTTCCTCTAATGTTAATTGCCGGCGGCGCCTCTATATCCGGCGCTTCCTCGAACAAGCCCAACCACGGGGGAATAGAAAATTCAATGGATGTGCGAAGACTCGTGCGCGTATGGAAGGAATTAGTTTTTTAGCTGGCTTCCTCCGTGTCTCCCGTAGTCCCCAGCAATTAGGCGGGCGCGGAAGACGCGACAATGCGTCCCCAGCATCACACACTTTGGCTAATACGTAACACATTTAACCAAAGACTGTATCGGGGTAATAAAGAATAATTTTTTTTTTACCGGAAGTTCACGGACGGAATTATTTCCCAGCCGTTTATCTTGAGATTTCGACGCTTCAAATGACTCGGATGTAATCGGGGGAGTAGGAGAAACAAATTTACTTTGAAATGTGAATTATTGCCTTTTTGTTTTGTGTTTTTTTGGGTAAACGAAAAATTTAAAATTGCGTATTCTAAATCATAATAAAATAACAAGGTAAATTTTTTTTCAATACAATTTACGCAATAGGAAAGATACCGATTTTTTATTTAAAAAAAAATAGAATTTCGATAGAACTTTGGATGGATTCTGCTAGACTTTCTAAAGTGCACAATCTCTCTATCATTTTTTAAAATAAATCATAAATGAAATTGATTAAAAAAAATTAAATTATTGCATTCATTCACTACATAATTTTTTGAATATTCAGGCCCAGAAGCAGTTCGTGCGACAAATGTATTTTATTACCTGACGTACGAGGGAAGTGTAGAATTAGATTCGATAACTGATCCAGTTATGAAAGAGGCGATAGAAAATCAGATAAGGAATTTCGGTCAAACCCCGTCTCAGCTACTGATGGAGCCTCATCCTCCAAGAAGTTCAGCAATGCATTTGGTAAGTAGAAAAAAATTTATACGGCTACAAAAAAAACTGAATTAACATCTTACTTAATTTACCATAAAATTGGGTTAAACTTTTAACTCCTTCGTAGTCCATATTTTATAGAAAGATCTAATGAAAAGTATTCTATAGGATCTGATTTTTCTGTACAACTTATTCCATGGAGACATGTTCTATAGAAGAAGGATATTTTTATTAGCGCTCGAAAAATTTTGAGTTGTCCCAACAAACGTCCTTTGATAAATCCCATTGCATGACTGCCGTCCCGACGTGTTTATGAGCTAACAATTCAGAAGGCATTCATCTGATTAGACGAGTTGATAACTAAAATTAAACCTCAAAGATTAATTCTCCGAAGAATTCCCTTTTAACCCCAGCTTTATCATATTTCAGTCACCAATGATGTTCTCCAGTATTCCCGATGACGTCTGTATGACCATTAAATTCCCATCAAATTCACCAATATGCCATATCTCAGCGAATACCTACCCCCAATTACCATTACCATCGGTAGTGACAGTTACTACTGGCCAGCAGTTCGCTGTTAATCGTTGGAACACCAATTACGCTGGTAAGTCGTAAGCCTCCCCTCATCAATTAAATATTCATGTTAACCAAGAACGATTGAATTTAATAAACCGTTGACTCTTCTCAGCCTCAGTACAGTCGCCAAGTTATGCTGATACGCCTCAAGCACAGGCTGTTAATCAGCCACTATCAATGGATCCTGTCTTGTGTAACTAGAAATTTTATTTGATCGTAAAAATAGTCATTCGTAGTATCGCTTCGTCAACATTACTCATCCATAAATGATTTTCATTCACAGCCCAAACCGCCAATCACTCGAATCAAGCGCTGAAGAGACATTTGGGCGACAATTTCAGTCAGAAACTCAAGATAAGAAGCAACTGCTTTGTCACAACCGTAGACAGCAGGTTCCTGGTGGCCTGCGGGTTCTGGGACAACAGTTTTCGAGTTTTCTCCACGGAAACAGGTACATTAAGATAACTATCTCTTCCTTTATTTATCTGACGTGTCGAATTTGTTGGGCGTAATTCGAGAAATTGTGAGCTCATACTCGGCAGTGAAATTGTGGACTGATAGACATTCTTTATTTTGTTCAGAATATTTGTTTTTAATTTTTTCTGTTCTCGAGATGAATTTAATTCGTCGCAATTGTTATTAAATTATCATACTTTGATCAATGATGTGAGGAAGGAATGACTCGTCGTTTCTATTTTATCTCCTATTACATTTTATGTTTTCGGAATTATTATAAAATATTTACTAGTTGACTCCGCCTCCTGCTCACTTCGCTCACTCGCAGTATAACGATTGGAAAATTCCCCATTGAACGGTTGTACAATATAAAATTATCGCGATAAAATTATTGACGTTCCTCAGCATTAACTGTCCTTTACAACAATAATTGCGAGGGGCTATTCACTCCCAAAATTAGTGACACAATGATTTCAAACTGAAATCGATTTCAATATGATTTCCACTGATTTCAATTACGAATATAATGAAAGAAACACGCTTACAAATTATCAAAGTAAAATTAATATTAATAGAATAAAAATGATAGAAAAAATAAGAAAAAAATTATAGTTCCGAAGCATTCTGCTGATATTATTGGTAGAATTAAATTTTATAACATTTATAATAAATAAATTTACTTCCTTAATTTGAAGAATAATAATCAGACAACGCTGCTCAGTTTTCAGATGATTTATTCTAAATTATATCCAATAATTTGAAATAAATAACAACATAATTATATTTATGTTGAATGATACTCAAAAACGAATTTCTATTTTCTTTGTAAATACTTTGGTCAATTTGAAGGCCATTATGAGACATAACTGACGGAGACATAGTCTTATGGTATTGATTTACTGCAATGTATCGATGATGACACGTCGGGTGAATGTTGGGAATTTTTTTGTTTCCATTTTTGATTTCAAATGATTTTAAGTGACTTCACTGATTTCATATGATTTCAAAATTGATTTCATTCTGAAGTGACACCGTGATTTCACCTATGAGTAGCCCCTCGAATAATTCTTTATGTTTTATATATTTTCAGCTAAAATCGTTCAAATTGTCTTCGGACATTACGGAGTGGTGACGTGTTTGTCCAGGAGTGAGTGCAATATCACCTCTGATTGCTATATTGCATCTGGTAGTGCTGATTGTACTGTCCTACTGTGGCATTGGAATGCAAGAACGCAGACAATTGTGGGGGAGAGCGAGGCACCAGCACCCAGGGCTACACTCACCGGTCATGAGCAGCCGGTTACAGCTGTTGTAATATCGGCAGAATTGGGCCTTGTTGTGTCTGGCTCTTACTGTAAGGAAATATTTTATATTTGTTATTCTTGAAAAGCGAATTTTATTGACTATTCATTTCAATTCTTATCGAGGCTCTGTTCTAATATTTTTGCAGTGTTACTTCGAGTAGAAATAATATTTTTCCATAAACAAGTGCAAAAAAATTTTATGCAATAACAGATGGGCAGGAAAATTCTAGTGGGTCTTTCATTGAAATGTTTACTAGATAATAATATTCTATATAAAAAAAATCAATAGAATTCTGTCGAGGTATTTTCTGTAGAGTTTCCTTGACTCAAATTGTTTTTGGCATAGGAATTGAGGGTAGAAAAATTTGTGAAAATTTTCTCGTGAGAAAATCATTTGGTCGGTTAGAAATTCTCTGTATTTTTCGTGATTTGGAAAATTTTATGGTAAACAAATTTTATTGCAGACGGACCAGTTCTGGTGCATACAACATTCGGTGACTTGTTGAGATCCCTAGAGGCTCCAAATGGATTTACCTCGCCTGAAAATATTGCCATGTCCAGGGAAGGTGTGATAGTCGTGAATTATGAGCGCGGGCATATCGCCGCCTTCACCATAAACGGTAAACGATTGCGTCACGAGTCCCATAACGACAATCTCCAGGTAAAATTGATTTTTTTTCATTTAATGTTTTCCTTTTTCCTTCGCTATTCCATTGACCAGCGGATGAATATATTGATATGTGGGTTACAGTGTCTGTTGCTGAGCAGAGACGGCGAGTATTTGATGACAGGAGGCGACAAGGGGATTGTCGAGGTCTGGAGAACTTTCAATCTGGCGCTCCTCTACGCATTCCCTACTTGTGAGAGCAGTGTGAGATCGCTGGCGCTATCTCACGACCAGAAGTGAGTATTAATGTTTCGTTTCTCCCAGGGTAAATCATTAAATTGTCCTCTGCATTAACGATGTTTTTGCAAAATTATTTTTTGATTCAATTGTCGGTTTCCAATATTCATACGAAGCCGTAATATCAATTTTATTTTTTGTGGAAATATTAATTAATGCGGAATAATATAACTGTATTATTGTCTTCGTAGGTTTTTAAATTCAACTTAGGCTTGCTTTGAGTTAATAATTACTCAATTGACTATTTTTTTCGCAGATTCTTACTCGCTGGACTCGCAAATGGCTCAATCGTCATATTCCATATCGACTTTAATAGATGGCATCATGAATTTCAGCAGAGATACTGAAATTACGGCGGTCTCTACGTCCGTTATTGAATGATTCACTCGATACAAAGAGAAAAACTAACTAAATAAGTTCTAATGCAACCACAACACGATAACACCGCATAATCGACGAATTTGTACTTAAAACCTGTGTTAATATCCGAGAAGTTTGATGAGATATTGATCGGTTTCGAGAGCATTATCGGAATCAAGTAGCGGTGAAATTAGCGTAAGTAGACAATTACTGTACTTAATGAAAGAAACATTTTTTGTATTAACAAAACATTGGCAAACAAGTACTTAGAAAGTAGGAGTTTATATTAATCGACTGGGGAGCTGAAGTCCCGAATTTCATTTTAAAAATTGACTACCGCGCATGGAAACATTTCATTGAAAAATCTCGTGAATTTTCTAGAAAATTCTGCTATCACTAACTTCTTTTAATCGACAAAGGCTAATCCTTCAGTGTATAATTTATTCTATTGAGGTATTTTCTATAGCAACTCTACGTAAAATGACGCAAAGCTATTTTTTTTCGTAGATTCGTTGAAAATCGAGTAAAATGTTTGGTGGAAGTTCTACTGGTTCTACTGAACTATTTTTTATTGAATTTCCTCGCCCCGAATTCTTTATCTTTTAACAATTCTATTTTCCTTTTTTTTTCCTCATGAAAATCAAATAAAAAATACTCTGAAGATTTGAGTCGAGAGGAATGTACAGCAAATGTGCGGATTGAATTATATTGACTCTTTCGATATATTTTTTTTGTTAAACATTCCAATTAATGTTGTCATAAGTACTAAAACGTTCAATATAAATCTAATAGAATTCTAGCGAATTCACCAGGTTTTTCTGGTAATCAGACATTAGAGCAACCCCAATCTATTTTTCTGAAAAACTGAATTAATTCATAACTTGGTTACCAAAACCAGGAAAAAATTTATCATAAAATTGAGTTAACTTAGCCTTAACTCAACCCTTAACCCTTAACCCTTAACCCTTAACTCATTATGGAGAATAGCTTGAAGGGGAGATATCGTTGGAATCGTGACTCTTCTGAGGTTTCCAACAGCCGCGTCCCCGTCGCGAATCCTGGGTAATGCTAAGTGCTGGCGAGGTTTGTAATACCTCACCACACGTTGAATTGAATTTAATTGAATCCACATAAATTAATTCAAATACCTTCAGTAGGGAAAGTGCGGGGAAGGTTCCACATATCTACCCAGGCATAAACACTTGAAAATCTTTATGCCCTGATGAGAAACATAATGTCCGACAAGACAGAAGTAAATTAAATCAACCTTTGCCTCAGTTTTCGAAGAATAAATGTGGAGTTGCTGCTCGAGTTGGTTACCGTTTTCCTATTTTTTTTCCCATGCGTGTGTTGGACAAAAATGGTTTTTAACGATTGATCAATAATGCCCAGCGTTACAAGATAAATGCTTGATAATTATCTGTCTATGAGCTGCATTCTGGGATAGCCCAGAAACGCTAGTCAATTAAAAAGAAATACTTATCTTTTACCCAAGATATTGAGACAAGCAGAAGCTTCTAATCGACGCAAGTTGCAATGGTCAAATACTTAATGAAAAAAAACAAGTGAAAAACAATGATTGAAACACATCAACAATACCAAAATGGCGTGTGAACTTATTTTTGTGTATTAATGCATATACGTGGGGTTGACACTATACATAATATATATTGTTTACGTTGTAATTTCCTGTGTAAATAACCAGTAATCTCAATGTTATACAAAAAATGCCGTTTAACAAGAGAAAGAAAAACGAAAAAAAAAATGTCGCGTTGACATTCTGTAATTATCGCGCGATTGTTACACTTGCTGCTCGCAAAGATAAACAATTGTAATTTCCCGGCTTTCGTGCCACCGTTGTCCGACGATGAGGAAGGGTCGCCGAGGAAAAAGAAACGTATTTTCTAAAAAAAAAAGCGAAGAAGAACCCAAATCGTGAACTTTAAAAATACGATTTTCCTCAGTGACCGGAAAAATTGTCGCGTCCTTCTGACTAAAATCCTAATTTCATCAGAGCCGTCCAGCTTAACTTTGTGAGGATATTTCCCGATATTTTCGCATATTTCGCAAATTAAACTTAAAAAATCAGGATAGCCAGAGGAGAGAGAAAATTCTACCGAGAATTTAAGAAAAAATGTACTTAGACCAATTGCAGCAGCCAAAGGCAAAAATATTCAATCGCATCCTCAGAACATTCGATTTCTGGCGAATTTGTTCTAGAAATGAAAATGAATCCTTCAAATTACGTGGGAATGAGAGAATAAAATGTACTTGGGTTTTATTTCCTCTTCGCCATTGCAAAGTAAATAAATTAAATGTTACTTATATACATACGCCGATTATAAATACTAATGTATACATATAAATAATAAAAATATAAATAATAAATATATATATATGAGTGTATAAAACAGGCGAGAAGAATACGTGCACTGTTGGGCACATGTAATATAATTGGCGTACGCAATCGAGTAATTAAATGTGAGATAATTTTCTCATGCGACAGGATGGCACAGGCTTCTAAAACAATTATCGATATTTTATTCCACGTAAATAATTGATGACAGAGTGACAGATTTTTTTCCCCAGTAATAAATGAAAATTAAACACTGCATATGCTGTATTAATAAATGAAATTGTTCACGACACTTTGATCCGTGTCATGATCAGTGATGGCGATTGACGTTCGCTTTTTGTATTGTGTAAAATATAATGAACATTCACGTGAAGCTAATGGTAATGATGCAATTAGAAATATTACTGGGCAAATTAAATTTGAGACAGAATAATTATGCGTTATAGTTGTGAGCTTGAGGAAGGGTGAGAATGATTGGAGAGAACGTTGATAAGTGAGTGACTACACTTGAATTAATTAATTAATTGTAAGGGTCGAGTAATTTTGTCAATCAATAAATTCATCAATCACTCAGTCAATCTTCAAGTTTTGTTGGTAAATTCAATGTAGGTCCCAAATTAATGATTGTAATGGAATTTTTAGGTTCTCACGTAGGAAAAATATTTAATAGATCATTCTAATGTATCGACTGATTTTGGATGGCAATTCTAGCGTCTGCTTGGATTTTTTAATTGCTCTGCGAAATAAAATCCAAGAAACAAATCAAGAAATTCAGGTGAAAAAATTCACATGAAAGGTCAACGGCGTTTCGCAACGAATCTTCTCTGAAAAGATGAATTGGTGTTTCAAATAATTTTAATGGAATTGGAATCTGTATTTTTATTCGAGAAAGATCGTTGGATGATTCTACTAAATTTTTTTATACGTGCTCTCTTCTCGCCATTGCACCTTCTAGCTAGTCAGATGAAAAATAATGGGACAGGATAGTATACATAGAGATCGATGAATATAATACGCAATATGTGGGAGAAAAATTCAGCAGGTCAAATTAGTCGTTATGTGTTTAATATTGTATACTAGGAGTATAGTAGAATTTTATCGAAGGGATGTGAAATGCAATGCGCCGGTGTGTGATACTCGTCATTCATGCTTGTCGAGTGATTTGTTGATAATTTGTGAGAATGAGTGTAAGTACGAGGGAGGAATGAAAATGAGGAGAAAACGGTGGCAGGTCGATTGCTTCTGTTAAGATTTCACGTACTAAAAATATTGGGAGACAATTTTATTTGATTTTTATTGAATTTTTTATTGATTTCTGGACGATTGACGAAATTCGCCAACTTCTGCACTTTTTTTTAATAGAAATGGCGAATGGAAAGAATCAAGAGAATTCATTTCTTATATAGTTATAATATATAACAATTTTCTGTAGAAATCCTTCGAGTCAAATTTTGTTTCTTGCGCGATTTTTCAATGATTAGAAGGGAATAATAATGTGGGAAGAGCTGTACGGAAGAATGATTAGTCTTTTACAGAAATTCTGCTGATTTTTTCTATGAAATAATCAATATTGGGCATTTTCTGTAAGAAAAACGTGCAGTAAAACTAAGAATTCTACAATAGAACTTCAATAAAAATTTCAAAAAAATCAAGTTGAGAAAAAAAACCTCTCTCAATTATTCCCGCAGTGAACGTTGCATTCCAGTGGCATTTTTTTCCAAAATTATTACCATTTATATATATTATATTCAATTGGCGTTGAAAAATCCCTAATGAATCGAAAAGATGATTAACTAAATTCAATTACATTCCACTGCTGCAAAAACCTATCGTACGAGTGAATGATTGAAAAGTAAAATTTAAAAAAACACAATTCGCTCAGAGGCAGTGCATTTAATCGACAGGGAAATGTCCTCTCGCCAGCGAGAATTTTTTACAATTTGTTTATAGTCAATGTACGAGTGCTACAATCTGTTATCAGAGGCAAAATGTTGTTAGTAAATTCCCTCCATTAAGTGAGAAAACTGATAATTGCAAATTTGAATTAAAATGCAAGTGAAACTCAAATCAATTTCTGTCCGAAACTTGAAGGAAAAAAAAATTGAAAAAATGACAAAAAAAAACTATCAATATGAAACAACGCTATTTTAAATAACGCTAAGTACAACGCTACGAGAGTTCGCCTATATTATTACCACATAAAATTGAAGAAAAGATTAAAAAAAAAACAACTTACGAATCATTGAATAAATAAAATTAAAAGAAATGCAAAGTAAATTTAATGTTGACAGGTGTAATCCGAATGGATGAACTAAATTTGTATATTCGATGAGTATGCACATTAATGTTTATGTGTGGAGTAATAACACTTATCCGCATTTAATATTAAGCATCATTCAACTGAAAAATCATTGAAATACAAAAGGTGTATGAGCTGTGTAAATTTTTTATTTGTCCAATTCACTGGTATCTTACAATTGATTAAATCCCCCCATTCATTAAAAACCATTTAAAAATGTATCAACAATCAATTTAATTATCCCGAGGCTTTGAGAATCGGATAATCATTGAATTAACCAAGCAACAAACAAAACACTATAAAATAAAAACATTAAGTGCTGAAAATAATCCTATTAGCTTTGTAATAAATCAATTAATTCGAAAAATTTAGAGTGAAAAAATCGTTGATATATATATCAGTAGAGAAACAATTCAAGTGACATTGAATGGCGCAATGTATTTTACAACGCGACTCAATGACATGAATTCGACAAGAAATAGTATATTTCGTAACAAGTGAAAAAAAATGGTTTTTGGAGTCAAAAACCACTTTTTTCACGAGTTACGAACATAATTTTTCATCTCAATGTGTCGAAAAAGTACTTTTCAGTCACTCGACGCGAAGCGGAGAGTGACCGAAAAGTTATTTTTCCGACACAGCGTGATGAAAAAAATAATTCAACATTTGATGAGAAAATAACAATCGCTTTAGATTTTTTACCGCCCGCGAATTAGTGACAGGTGTAAACTTCTCGACCAGTAGGCTGCTCGATAATTAGTCATTACTGTAATATTGTAACTTGTTACCACGTGTAGATTATTTAATTCCATACGAGAAGTAAATTCCAATCCTTGTGGGTAGATTGATAAAAGTGGTAGCACTTCGAGTGGCCTAACGATTTTTCTCAATCACATTAATTGATTAAAAATATTTCTCCCCTTCATTTGTTTATTGAGTTTAGCAAAGGTAGGTCTCAATATTTCTAAAATTCCTGTGTTGCATTTTAATGATTCCGTAATTTTTAAACATTCACAATTCGCATTTTCCCCATCGTTCATCTTCATCGACGGACAAAGGGAGAGACAAATATAATTACGAAGCTCACCGCCACTTTTACAAAAATAAATAAATGAAGTAAAAAAAAAAGGGAAAGGACTTGAAAAATGCGAATAGGTACTTAAATCGTTGCTACTTACCTAAACATAAGCTCTATTGCTTATTTTATACTTAGAGTTATATCGTAATAATTCGAAATGAAAAATATAGAAGTAATATAATGGGCAAGTTGTACTATCGTATTGTAAGGTAGAATAATTATGTAAAGATACATAGAGAAAAAAAAATAAACGCAAAGTACATTTGATGTTGTAGACAATTTTATTTTCATTTCATCTTAGATTAAACATTAATTGCCAATTTTTGTTTTGTTTTAAGTTTAGATTTTAGACTAGGTGATGAGGAAATGTATGCCATTCTGTTGAGAATTGATGGTGTTGATTGGATCCTTTATTCTTGTTTCTTACAATCACAACGTGGCATTTTATGCCTAAAATACATGATAGATATGTATGCATTAGAAAAGTATGTTACCTTTTTTTTTATTATTTTAGTATGATGCACTTACAACTCCAATTGATTATAGATTAATTGCACGATTTAATTCATGAGATTAGAGTAGACTTCAAATAACAGAAGATCGAGTCAAATAAATATTCGCATGAGTGTTTCTTCTAGTTTATTTTGATATGTCGAAAGTGGATATTTTAATACCAGTTAAAGTAACTTCGGATTTTTGTAGTCTAATATTTTACGTGTTGATATATTCTTTCATTCACTACATATTGACTCTGCTAATTCAAGGCCTACTCCAACATTGACTCACTGTGTCGTACAAGTCAGAAAGGTAGGGTAAAATGAGATGAATTGAAGTTCAATCAGTTTATGTCGCAAATATCGGCATGACAATTGTTTCACATTTCCGGTGAAATCCGCCGGTTGGAGATATTTGTAGCATAATCTGTTTGAAATTTGCGGAGGTAACTGTTCTTACATCAGAAAAAAATTGAAATTGAGCGCTTTTTATAAACAAATCGATTCAATTTCTATCTTTGATCTATAAGAATTTCATTAGTTTTGTTAAAATTCTGTTCGGGTTTCGCGAAAATTCTAGCAATAATTATCCGACTGCTCTATTTTTTTTTTGCGGATATATATTTTTTTTATATAATTTCTTTGTAATTTTTTTTTCTAGAAGAATTTTCGGGAATTAATTTTTTTAAGTATTAAGCTAGAGAATTCTGTTGAATTTCTATTGCACTTTCAATTAGAATTTCCTTAGCCCAAATTTCCCAAGCTGTCGTTAGTCCGTTTTCCTTCTTCGTTTCATAAACAATATAAACTAAATAACTAAGAAAAATTAAATTAGAGAGAATTCTACGAAAAATAAATTACTTGCATCAGGTGTATAGAAAATATAATTAAATTGAGCCTGTCTATAAACATTTTCTAGTGAATATTGTGATTGAAAACGCGAAGAGCTCATGGACAGGTCAAAGAAAATCCAATCGAATTTCTTAGAGAAAACATAATTTTTTAAAACTATATTTTGTCATGTTGCTATGCTCGTCGATTCGGTTTTGTCTCAAATCTCGTTTCTCATCCAATATCTGATAACATCGATTCATCTCGTTTTACCACTCCTGCCGAATGTCATCTGGAAATTTGACACGAAAGTTGCGGACTCAAAGAACCACTTTCTACGAAACCATTCGAAACTTGATGAAATATAAATGAACGATTGCATTATAAAGGAAGGTTGCGTGAAATTCTAAAATTTCTGAATTTTACCGCAAGGAATCAGAGAATTTCATCCCCGATTATTTTCATTTTTTGAGAAAACATATTTTTCAACCAATTTTTCTGCGATTTTTCTTCTAGAATTTAATTATTTAGGTCACCAAGGGAAAAAACGCATCTGAGAAATTATAATGAAATTTCTTGTGAAAGTCCACATAATAGAAAAGTATAAAAGATGACAGAAATCAATATTATAAAAATCATCCAATCATCTGATATAACGAGATAAACAGAACCTCCATAAATCCCCCCGAAATGATTTCCATCCTGTACATATCTTGTTTCATACACCCCTAAAATATCATATTATACGTATTTGCCATATGTATTATATTATTGTTATCGTGTTCACAATCGAATATTTGAGTTTACCAGCATATTCATCCACGTTATAGTCTGATAATGCTTCTAGCGGAGTAATTGGATACAATAGCTGTATTTCCTCCGAAACGAAAAAAGGAAAATTTATTTTTCCGTACTGAGTATCACTGGTAACAAGAACTCTGTCGCAAAAAATGTCACAAAATTGAGTAGCGTGACTTTTTGACTGGTATTTAGATGGGATATGAAGGTCAAATACGATTTACTTCGCCGATAATGTTATCATCAAAAGATGTGACCGTAAAATTTCATCGAACCCAATGACTATATATTTTTTATCAACTCTTTTTTGACTGATTTCGCTCTTCTTCGCAATAAGTGAACATAAGTTGGCATTGTTCCATACTTGCAACCTCGTAAACGTGAAAATCACTACGGAAAAATATTGTTCGCGTCTAGCGTCAATAGGGATTTCCACTCGTACAGTTGGCCAGTCCGCGCCGACGACTCGATGCCAACGCCACGTGAGTAAAAAACCCTATGACGCTTGTCCTGAAATATATACTATTCTCGATAATCTCACTCAGTGTGGCTTCTACGAGTGGTTTTTATTCACGAAATTTTTCGTGCCACCTCTCGAATGTACCCTCGATAAATAAAAAATAAGCACGTTAATTTTTAATTATATTAATTACATTTTTTAATTTTTTCCATCTCTATTGCAACAAAATTTCGGGAAATATCCGACAATTTTGAAGGTTTTTGGAGAAAATACAAATTTCTGTACTTGAAATATTACTAGACCCATTGAGATTAAATTTTGCCTGACTGTTTTTCAAAATAATATTAATTGAGAGCTAGAATAATATTTCCAAGGTTCCGATTTTTTTATCCAAATGATAATCCCATCAAATTATTTTCTGCCTTTCAAACCCGCTATTGTTATGAAGAAAAATTACGGGTTAATATTGACATTACAATTTTATGTTTCAAGATAACTTTTGGAAAATGATTTGCAGTATATTCGAGAAGTTACACAAAAGATTTCATCCCTAAAATCCTTCTATTCTACATACATGATATTATAAATTCTATTGTTCCTTCGAGTGAATACATTCTCAACTTAAGTCAAATATCTAAACCTATTATTTCCATGTCCGTATATTATCACAAATAGGGCCACCAGGGCTTTCACGTTTGACATACATAAAATACGTATTTGCATATATTTTCATGCATATATATAACTTCTCTTGTTTCTGTTGAATGCATATACCAGATGCATCAAGATTGATATCAGCTCTTTTCTCGAAAAACCAGCATAAAAGAGTAACCGTTATGTTTTTGTCCGGATTATTGACTACACTGCGATACATCAAGCATTCATCATATCTCACCTGTGTTCATTCTTCACCTGTGCTCCTCACAATTTTTCATGTCTCACATTCTGAACGGGGGTAAAACATTTTAGTCCCTCAACAGCCCTATTTTTCATCTCAATAAAAATGCTAGTTACTTTTGATGGATTTTTCTTATATTGTAGAGGGAATATATTAGTCTACGGGCTTAGGAGATACGCGCGAGGAAGTTCCTGGTCATGAATGAATTTGACAAAATTCACATTTATTATATTTATTTTAGGAATTGCAAATTGTTTTAATAACTCAACTAGTTATTTCTGTCTGTGTATCGAGTTGGAGACGACGATTATCGATTCCAAAATGATTTTGTCGTTTTTTAACAATTTTATTCGACGACGCGGCGACAGACTTTTTGTTGCAAAATTTGGAAAACAAATTTTTATACCAAAACTTTGACTGAAAACATTATTTCCATGAAAAAAGTTGATGGAATAAAAATTGCAGAAGCATACATTACCGCTGCAACTCATTAAATCCATTAATTGAAATTCAACAGGGTTATTAACTATGAATTCCTCTTGAAGGGCAAGTAATTTCAGATGTGAAGCAATTCATAAAACCAGGATTTATTTGTCGAAGTAAACGCCCAATATTATCCTCAAAAATTAATCACAATTCGTCTCAAACATGGTAAATAATTAAAATATTCAAATATTAGGACTAACCGCTTGACTACTCCACAACGAGTACCAGTCATTCGACTTTGAACTTTCAATTTGCAATTCCGAGATAAATAATTAACAGCAGTTGAATGACAGAGTCGCATTACATTAAACCAATCAGAGTGGATTATTGGCAATAAAAATCCTCGGGACACCTTTCAAAATTCAACCCCTCAAATTCAGTGAATTCCAGGACCTCTTGCTGGTATATTCTTGAATTACAACTACGTAGTACACAAAACTAGTAACTAACTCTATCTATATTTCATCATCAATGGTAATCTTCCTGGTATGGTATATATCATCAAGGTATTTTCTAATATTTTTTTATTCTTTCGCTGTATTCACGTTCGTTCTATTCCAAAAATAAGGCCTTTCTGCATCTCTAATATAATACTGCGCACGGGATTGTACAAGAAATATTGTATTTGTCATCTTTTTATTCTCCAGGGTCTCGTTTTTTTTTTTTTTTCATCGGGAAAATTCAAATCCTGACAATTTTCATTATTCACATTTCCTCATTATTTTTATTCTTCTTAATCTCACGTCGAGGGTATTTATCGAACAAATAACGAGGCAATAAATTGGAAAATATTGTCTCGTGTTATTTTTTAAAAATATAGTTGGAGTTCTACGCCACAAGGCTGTCACCAGTCCCCTGTGTAATATTTTCAGCGTCTTTTCATTATGCACGAGTGTCTAAGGCTTTTATCTTTTACGTTTACTGTTCCACGCCTGTCAGCCAGGCATGGCACAAGTATTGTGGAGAACTAAATGGAAAACGGGGTAGGGAGGAATGAGGTGTGGAAATGAGGGGGATGATTTTCCTTCTCTCTAGAGAGGTAGCCTCGTGGTTTCTCATTTTCTCAACGTCAGTCCAAGCTTGTGCATAGAATTACAGGTGGGGACGAGTTTTTGCTTCCTCGAAAGTTTCACGTAAACAACGTCAGTGGCGAGCCCCCGCAAATTAGCGGCTTCAATCGCCCCAACTTCATCTGTAATTAGTATTTTATTATGACAAGTTATTCACTTTCGTGGAGAATGAATTGTAGGAATTGAGGGAATGGTCAAATAGGGTCATTTCAAGAGAGTAAATTGCTTGGGTGGTACATTCTTATTCAAAGTTTTGAGGATTTATTCGCTGGGGAGGGGCGGATTCATTGGAAAATTTAATGAAATTGTGGTCTTGTTTTATTGGAGCGATTTGTAGAACTGAAGTGGGTATTCCATTTTGACTCGTATTCGGCGTTGTCTGGACGATCCGGATTTTGTTATTAAATATTCCTCTGAAGAGTGGAATTTTTTTTAATTTTCTAAGAAGAGTTAATAATTTTTTCATCACGCTGTGTCGGAAAAGTAACTTTTCAGTCACTCGACGCGTTAACAAGAGTTAACAATTTCTCTGAATTTTTTGATATGCCACGCATTGTCGCCGCAACTTCGTCTGCAAATAGTATTTGATTATGAGAAGCTATCCAGTTTCGTGGAGAATGAATTGTAGGAATGGAAGATTTGCAAGAAAATTGTTCGTAGGAAATCGAAAATGAGTTGTCTACTATAATTGTTGGTATGACTTTCGCAGTGTAACCGTCCGGATTTTGTTTGATTTTTCCCCGTGACCTTTAGCGAAGTGTTTAAATAACCTTTTCCTTACATTGACTCGATCAAATACCACTTTTGAAGGGGAAGATGAATGGAGCAATGAGGATACTTTGATTAATCACTCCAGTTCATCAAGAATGGTGTTGCCCGCTGGCGAATAACGAGGGAATATTTTCCATTAAAAAATAATTAATTAACTCGAAATTTCCTGCTTTGGTATAATTAGTTAAGTCAATCAGATTCTCTCCAGAACTGGCCATTTTTTATGTTTAAACGGATAAGCTACAATTAAATAAACCCGTAAATAAATTAAAATCCCTCAATTACTTCGCTAAAACTACTCAACACTATTACAAAAAAACAGACTGTAGTTATTCAACCGCAACTAGATTTGGGTGACAAGACAGTAAAAAGAAAAATCGCTTAACGAAGTTATTTCCTGTTAACTCACCTACTGTTCAAGCAGCTCAGGCTGACAGGAAGTGGCTCTGAGGACACAGTTGGAATGTGACCAGCCACTGTTTCCATTAGTGGATACCACTGTGCCACTGGTTTTCTCGGATTATCCAACATCTCAAGCCAATGATCTCTACCAATTCCAATGAAACTAGCACCTATTGCTGTACAGCCCATCAATTCGTTAGATCCAATCCTGCGAGACAAAGTGAGAAAAAATTTACGACGTGAATAAAATATATAAATTTTTTTTTCCCCTCCCAATTGCAAAATTTATTTCATCATTTATATCCATTAAACATGGAGGATAAATTGCTGGGTGAAGGTATGGCTGTGTAAAAATTTTCATTCATTGCATTTTACCTGTCGTAATCGATCACTTTCACTATGAGACTAACGTCTTCGACATTATCAGCTGGTACATCAAATACTAGGGACTCGTTATACACTGGAAAGAGTGTATTTTTCTTTACAGTTGTCTTCTTCTTCTTTATCCTCTTTCCTTGGCATAAAAGGTATATTTTCACGTAGGGATCTGCAATTGTTATTTATTATTTTAGTCGGTGAATCGGTGGGTTTGAACGAACAATCGATTATTTGTATGGGAAATTTAATTAATGACCTGACGAGCCTGTAATGTCCATTGCTTTTAAATTTCTCGCTTTGATTACAGTCACTGTGAGACGACCTGCAGTCGGCAAGTAACAGAGCGTCAACATCAACTCACCCAAATCCACCTTCTCCTGTAATATTTTTTTTTTACTTTACAATGTATGTTGTATTTCAGGTTTTCTTTTGTTGCAGCGGGAATTTACTGGAGTGTGGAGTTTAGACACACTTAAATTATTTATGCGCAGTTCAGCTTTTCTTTTTTTTATGATTTCTCTCGTAGTCACTTTTTTATTTGAAAAAAAAAGTGCTCTGTATGCAAAATTTGTTATTCAAAGAACACATTTTAAAAATGTAATTTTCATGTGTCCTTCATATTTTTTAATGAGAAAAATATTGGATTTTTTTGCAATTATGAGCGTATGGAGAACTTAACAAACAATGAACAATTAGTTTTTGACATATAGGACACGGACAAATATCATAGAAAACTTTAGTGAGATTTTCACTGATTTTCTGGTAATTTTCAGACTTTTCTGTTGTATTTGCTAATAGGGCAGAATTTTTTTTATTTTCTCCGCTTCGGTTCTCGTAGTTCTTTGAATTATTTTCACAGTCAAAAAAATTAGAAGAGTTGAATCGAGGATTGTCTGTATAATACTTTTAAATTGAATAAATTAATTAATTAAATTAATTTAATTAAATTAAATAAGTTGTATCAAAAATAACATTCTATTATTATAAAGAAAATAGAATATACTTTGAAACTTGTCAATTGAAACGACCGATAGTATATTTCGTAACAAGTGAAAAAAAAATGGTTTTTGGCGAGTGGGAGGTTTATAGGACGAGCCGAAGGCGAGTGGTATAATCCCACGAGTCAAGAACCATTTTTTTCACGAGTTACGAACGAAATTTTTCATCTCAATGTGTCGAAAAAGTATTTTTCAGTCACTCTCCGCTTCGCGTCGAGTGACTGAAAAGTTACTTTTCTAACACAGCGTGATGAGAAAATTGTTATAAATTTCCCACGGAAAAAGAATATTCTCCTTTTTTTGCATTGATTGTCGCATTTCATGAGTAGTTTAAACTACCCACTACTTTATCGTTACTTAGGATAATTAATGCAATATTCCATTTCATGACGGAACAGTGAGTGAGAAATTACATACCTGCATGGCACAAAGTATATCCATTGTATATTCAATCTCTTGCTCCAAGGTAGTGCAGTCTAACAGTCCCTTAAGTACAACCTGTCCAATCAAATCGTGCCGGGAGAATCGATCAAAGTCGTAGACGGAAAATTGCAAATATCGCTCCCTCAAGTCGTCATAGGGAACACTGCACGACAAAGAATGAAAGAACAATTTATTCTTTATTTATTTCCGGGCATAACAAGCTTGGCAAATCCCAGGATATTGCTCGAGAATAGCTTACCTAAAGATGAAGGTCTCGTTGAAAATGGGATTCAAATTTTTCCGATGGACCTTGGTTTGAAATTTCTTCTTTCTGTCCGGAAGGAGATACACTTTGACGTAAGGATCGCTAGAGCCAGTCACATCTTTGACAGGTAACTCCCTTGCTCCCAAGACCTATCGAGCAGAAATACAGAAAGAAAAAATGATGAATGAAGAAAAAAAATTGAAAATATGCAATTTAAATAAAAAATGTCAGAATAAATTTATTTATTTGCCATTTACCATCCCAAAAATTAATACTCTGATATTTAGAAGTAGTTTCCTGGTGACTATAATTTTTTTTCCGGGGAAACAATTTTTTAAAAATCATTTTTCAATGACTTGACTTCTTTGGAATTTGTCTTGCCACAACAAATTATTTTCTGGTGTCTAATGTTTTTATTGATGAGAATGATGGAGGCTTGAACCAGTATATTAATAATAAATAATCTTTAGAATTTTCGCTTTTTTTTCAGTGGAGGAGATTGTCGTCGTCAAAAACGAAAAAATGTGGACGAAAAAGTAGTAACTCCAAAAATTATAGAGTAATTACTCTTCCCCAATGATGCAAAGAGAGGCCATCAAAACGTGTATCGTATTTCAGTCACTCAATTGAAGTAGAGTGCATTCGACTGAACTGAATAAATCACTTTTCCCATTGCATAATCAAAAAATATCATTTCATCAATCGTCGACATGACACGAATCAACTGGCATTACGACAATATTGATTTCCTCCAGAATTTTGAGGGACATACCACCTAGCATTCATCATAAACTTCATCAATGTAGGACGGGACATAATTTCACTCTGAATAGCTAAACTGGTGCACAAAACGTCATGTGTAAATAGCACCATCGACAAAAGCAGATTGACGAGCCAATACAGTTTCCATCATTTGTACTGCTTGCGCTCGTTTCAACACCCACACTCCAATCTCCTTGACGAAACCCTTTTCAACGCTACCCTTCACCCACTGCCTCGTTCAATTCATTAACAGCAAATGAATTCATAAAACTTTTTTTCTCCAACTCCATTACAAACATTTTCCAATCATCGTTTTATAAATCAAGTCTGGAGTTGTGAACACTCGAGAAAAGTATTGAGGAGTTTAATTCAGTCATGATATTGAAGAAGTTGAGATGAGAAAGTGGTTTTCATATTTTTTTTGTCCAATTATTATCAGACATTTTTTTTTGCATTAGAATTTTTTTTCAATTTGCTACAAAATTGGTTAAATAATTGCGAACTGAAACCTGGAAAATTAGGCCAATACAGAAATTGTATTCGGATAAATGAAAAAATTATGAAATTTTAGAGAAGAAAAATGAAAGTTCAGAATTGACGCCTGACTTGAAATCTGTGGTTCATGAAAGAAAATGATCTTTTACCTTGACAACTAGCCCATCAATTTCTTTGTCGTATTTCAGTGAAAAGTGAAGCTTGCCAGCGTATTCCATTTCAACGGTGCTGGAGCTCTCGGTGCTTTCTTGTCTCGTCAAATCTTTCTTGTACAACTCCGGCTGCACAATAACATTGAAATACAGGAGAATGAATATTAATTTATATAATTGAGCTGTGTTACGTGATGGATGAAATGTACTTGACAATTTTCTGGGAAGCCTGGGAGGTGATGAAATCGAGAATTATTGTGGATATTCGCTTTGGTTTGGAGGAAATGATGAAGGGCTTTCAACATTTCCCTTTGAATTCACTCATTTCAGATGTATTATTTGAAATTTCTCGAAAACCGGCACGCGTTGAGGGAAATCACAGACGACGATTTGAGGATTCAAGAAATTGTTCGCGTGGAAGGTTTTCTAATTAATTCTCCTGGCATTGAATTTATTTTATGGATTGAAAATGTGCCACTTTGTCAGCCTTGACCTGGTTAAATTGAGATACATTTTTTCTCGTCAAGGGAGTCTTCAGTTCTAAGGTAAAATATATTATATTAGGGGAGACCCGGGCAAAACGGAACACCCCGGGCAGAACGGAACACCCAAATTTTTTCATTTTTTTCAATTTTTTAATTTTTTTTACAATCTACTCTATGTCAGGCAGCTTGACAGCTAGGAGACTAAGAGAATATAAAAAATGAAAACTAAAATGTTCTTTTCAACAATTATAAATCTATTACAAAATAAAAACGATAGTAACACGAACATCCCAGATAAGAAGTGACGACTAAAATAGGGCTCATCAAGCCCTAAATGAGGGCTCACAAATGCTCACGCAGGGCTGGGATTCAACCTTGGATCAAGCCTCGTTCAGCCTTGAAATGATGCGCGAGGCCTGAACAAGCCCTGGGGAAAAGGGCTAATATAAGCCTCAAATATAAAACAAATTTTTTATTCAATAAATGTTTTAATCATTTCTTTTAAAAAACCAGATCAGTACTTCACGTGTAATGAGTGACGGAGATTTCGAGGTGATAAATTATTACACCCCGCCCTTAAATTAATCGATCGCTTGATTTTTGAAAACGATTTTTCAAAATTTTATACAAATTCTATTAAAATTAATTCACTGCGCGGTACCCCAAGCCAACCCTTACCAGTCCTTAGCAGACGGAAGAGAGTCCTGTAGAGTTCCTAAATTAAAAACATTCGCGATCTCAAATTAATACTGTTCTCCACCAAATTATGTTTAAATTATGAATTCCATTCTGCAATCAATGACGTCATAATTCCACCAGGAATTCACTGCCTTTGGATTTCAAACAAAATTCAAGTCAATTTTTAAAAACCCTGAGATGTGAAAAATCAGGTATTCGATTCTGGTAGCTCAAAAATTTTTTTTACGTTCAATTAACAACTGACAATTTGGCAATTTGACAGTAAAAACACTTCAGATTTTTTTCATAGTTGGAACGAAACTGAAAAATAAATTCGCACGGAAAATGCTAATACAGCCGTCTAATAAAATCCCCTGACCCCCCTCTTCATAAACACATTTCACATTCTGAATCATGAAGTGACATTGATATGCTTCCTCGGTACCCTCCCCCGCGAGAACTGGTGTAACGCAGGATTGTCTCAGTAACGTGCATGTACACGTGCGATAAAACCAGCGAATGGAAAATCCATCGGGCCGATTGGACTCCAACGCAATGCGTTTGACAGGGGCGTAAACTTGAATTTCAATTCAAATTCCGAAGTTACCTCGTAAAGAATGTGAATGTTCACTCAATGAAACGATTAATGTCGAGGCTAGAGTGCATTTTGAATTTGAGTCAATAAAATCCAATTCTCATTATCTGATGTATAAATTTGTTCTCCCGAGGTATGCTATTGGAAATCTGTCCGATATTATTGAATTCAGCTAGTAATTACCTTGATGAGGCCGAGGCTCGAGTCGCTGCGGTTCTCCAAACTGCAGATGCTGAATTTAATATTGGGTAGATCGAGACGATGAGACAGCTGGCGTTGGAAAGTTTGGTGTCTCGTTGGAACAATCGGGAGAGTTGTTTGTCGCAGGACATGCTAGATTAATCAATAAATTGATAGATTGAATTAATTAATACAAAATATCGAGATCAGTCGGAAATTTCCCTTTTCTTTCTGCGCTCCATTTACTCAGTTTATTGCAGTCATAACTAGTGGGGGAATTCAAATTGCTATTGAATTTGCGCTGAGATTATATTTGATTTGATAAATAAATAAATAAATGCGAATAATAAAAAAAATAATTCACATTCTGGTCAGGCTTGTTTACTCAGTCAACTTTGGCGTGTTTTTAAAGTTTAAATTATAAGTGAATAATTATTCAATTCTTTTCCTTGTACCGAGCGTCTGAAAGTCGACGACTAGCATATATCGTTCCGCTTTCCTTGTAATTTATACCTTAAAAACATTCCAGGTTGACCGAGAGAAATAGCCCGGGGATTACAGAATTTGAATGTGTTCATCAAACTAATTTTTTCTTGATAAGAGTAATTAACATTTTGGGCTCAATATCGAAAAATATTAACTAAGGATTCAATTCATTATTACTTTTCTATTTATTTTATTTACCCATTTGTTCTATTAATTGTTCATTCATCTTCGATAAAAATACAATTATTTTGAATTTTAGCGAAATCATAAAAAATAGCTATTGCGTGATAATTGGGTGATATCATTGGCAGTCACTCTAAAAAATTGAAAATTCCATCAAATTTTCAACCAATAAATCAATTCTCGCCTGACGGAGATCGTTCAAAATTCCCCATCCGTCCATAAAAAATATAAATACAATTTCTTATGCACTCATGCATTTAAATTCAATATAAACTTTCCTATATGTGACATAAAAGAAAAGTTCATGAATAGAAATTTTCTATTTCCAAAGCTCTTAACACTCTCCGGAAATTTCCGAGTTTATATTTTATAGAAAATTCCAAACTTTTACCGACCTTTTTACTATCTTTTTGCTCCTGCACATACTCATGAGTAATGGGCTCAGACTGAAGGTCAGGCAACGAATGACTGATGCGTATGGCATTTTGCTGGGACAATTCTCCATCGGTGTCTTCGTCGCTCTCTTGTCTGGCAACACCCAGCAGCCATTTCCACGTGGACGAGCACTGAAAGCTCACAGCTGCGAGAAGAACGAGTGCCATGAGTGCTACACCAGTGCCAATCAGCAATTGATAAGGGAAGCTCTCACTCCACTCATCTGTACAGAAATAATGTCACAGATGTAGGAAGAGAAATAGCTGAAGTTGGAAAAAAATATTGCCCAAATTCGTCGAGTTATCGTTCAAGTTCAAATCAATTTTACGGCTTTTGAAAAATCACACGAGTGAAATAAAACCCTATTGTATTTTGTAATTTTTATTTTGTTAACAATTATAAAAACTTCCTGTCAGAATAGAATATTTACTCTACGTGATTTTATATAAAAATTAACATCTCATACTCAAATGAATTAAATCATTAATTTGTGTTTTTTTGGTATACGAAATTACAATTACAATTTATAGTCTTGCTCCTTACTCATTTTCCCACTCTGACATTCGTTAAGATATGAGATTTCATTAAAGAATCCAAAATACCAGAAACGGGAAATGTAGGAATTGGTATTTTTATTTAAAACATTAACAACTATTTCTGATTTCTGATACTCCAGTAGATAAATTGACGCACGAA
>JAPYZN010001834.1:0-14342 GCA_030522865.1 Psyttalia lounsburyi | reverse complement strand
AGCACGGAGAGCAAGCTTGAAGGAAACAATGGACGGTGACAAGACCACGAATATGAGACAGCAATTCACCATTAGTAATTGTTAACTGTACCTGACGAGTTAATCGATCAGCATAACCACAGTAGACAATTGTTTGTCCTGAGAGTGCCATTGTATGGAAAAGATTCTTCATTATCTCGTTCAAATTGCCATTCGATATTTCCTGCAACGAATAAGGAGACATCAACGGAATGAGGAGAGCGTCAATTTAATGTTCCCATTTTTATTTGTCGTTACCTTTTCCAAGCTGTACATGCAGAAACAACAGTGGGCCCCATTAATTAACACAGTGAGAAATATTATTGGATTGAAAAAATCTTCAGCTACGTAGCAATGCCTAATGAAATAATTTCAGTAAGTCGGCTTTTTATTTCGACTTTCAGTCAGCAGTTCAATGCTTACAAGAACATTTCGTTGTGTCGTTGAGCAATCGTCCCTAATTGTCCACTTTCATCGTTGACTACAGGTTCAGTCGTATCAACTGTGCTCAACCGATTCAACTCCTCGGCTAGTATCTGACAATTGAGAATTCTGTGGAAATTAATTAATCCCCAGGATGGCTGGAATACGACGGACTCTTGAGATGTGCTTTAACAATACTTGCTTCAAACTGTAATGACAGATGCGTCGTAATCTGGGCAAAGAGACCGTCACAAGTAATCCAGTAAGAGATCACACATACCATCACTATCACCTCATATGAAAGACAAATTAGGTAGCGAACGTAGTTACCGTAGAAGAAAGGATAAGTTGCTGGATATATTGATATGGTAAAATCGTAGGACTCATTCAGACTATGCAGACAATGATTGAGAAGTAATCTGCAATGATTACAATTGGTCATTGCAAAGGTGACTGTTGTAGTTAAAATTTATTTACATGTACGGACGAAGGCAATAAGAGAGCGCCAGGATGATGACGACGCTGCAATAATAGAATCGAATGAGCTTCGTTCTCTCGGCAGTCTTCATCATTTCCGAAGTTATTAGTCGATTGAGTTTCGCAGATTCCCATAGTCTTGAGAGATTTTGCAGAAGATTGTAGATCTCCACCCGGTGAGTCCACAGTCGTATCCCCTCGATAAGTGTACATCAATCATAAGTCAAATGTGTCATTGTTGCTGTAGCAATTCACTAACTCTCTACTCACTTTCACAATACTCAGTAGACCGGAGAAAGTCGCTGTCAATGCTTCGATCATATAATTTAGATCCTTCTTCGCGGCTAAATAGACAGTCGTGAATTCACAGAATAATACAAAAAAAGGAAGTGTAATGCCAGAGATGAAGGCAAATTTTTCCCACCATCGTTCCCTCCTCGGTGTGTCTTTAGAAATATCACTGATGGAAGAGGCGCCGATGAATTGTAGCAGAGAAATATCGGTAGAAAAAAAATAGCGAAATGATGAAATGTCCCTCTTTTTTACATTTTCCATTCGGGCATTCATGCTGCCGGAGGCAGGAATTTTTAAGGGAAAAAAAAACTGCTGTGAACTCGAGTGCTCTAGCTGGTTCAATGAATATTTCATTGTTGGTATCCATCTCTTATTCAACCTGGGAACATCATCAACTGATGGACGACAATATCGGAGTATCTGCTGAAATATTCTGCAATCGACGTAAATTTTGTTACAAGTGCAGAGCAGGAAAATTGTCAGCAGCGGGGGCCTATATATAATGAATTTGCTTTAGTCCGCAGTTCTGCTAGACAACAATTTGGCTGGCGTTCGATATTTGAATTTTTTTATTTACCAATTTTCAAGTGAACAAATGATTGCTAACGTAGGATAGATTCGGGAGATTTTCCAGTGTTCGGCTCCCGCTCGCGCGTCCTCGGTTTCGTGGAGAGTCCGCTCCGCGGCTTTGCCAACTAATTAAATACGGTGGAATAAAAAATATTTCATCCTTTGAAATATTTTATTTATAACAATGAATGAATGTCGGGTTTAACAGAATCACTGGGTACGAACAAATCTCCAATGATTCGCTATAAAAATAATATGCGTACGAAAGAATAATGTATATCAGGCAATTACGACGTATTGCATCAGAGTCCGGTGACAATGTAATTGTTTACAAATGCGAACGTAAAGATTTATAATGTCAGAGACTTAACATGAATAATGGTGTACAAAATCAATATCAATCAATGCGAAGAGTGAGTCGAGAGTATGAGATGACAGCAGAACAAAATGATTTTCATTGACGTTTCCAGTGTCAACTGAGGATGTCTATTCGCCAGTCATCATTTCCATAAATTCTGAAAGCAAAACATGGTTTATTTAATGATTTTTCACCTGAAACGTAGAGTGTAAGAGCATGTGCCAACTTCTGAGTAGTAAACATGAAAAGCCACGGATTTCGGTAAGCGATTCAGAAAATAGACAATTTTATTTGTGCTAAAGATTTTTGGATGCCAGGAAATGTTCAAGTGGTACAAATTTGAGGAAGCCAGCTGATGGATGATGATTGTTTCTGTCGTAGTGAAAGTGATGGATGATCGTGCGCCAAAATATTTCCCAGATAAATCCCGCGGATTTTTATAGGGAATTCTGTTAAATTTCTAATAAAAATTCCGTCAGATTCTTCAGCAGACGATCTCAATTTTTTCTATCAAAACGATTTCTGCAGGACTTCCTTGCTATTTTTCCGCGAACTTCAAACCTTTCAATTGATTCAAGTAAAAATCCCTTACCATCAAAGTCAACAGTGCCAGATCCATCAGAATCAATTTCCTCGATCATGATGTCCAGCTCCTCATCCGTAAGTTGGTCATCGAGTTCTCGAAGGATTTCTCTCAAGCATGTTGTTGGAATATATCCGTTGCCTTTAGAATAATAATTAATTAATGAGTAATTTCCATACACTGACGAATGAACAAAGAGAGCCGACGAGGGATTTTATATCTTTCAATGGTAATAATGATCATAATCTCAAATAATATTTTTGTATTCTAATTCCAGCTGAACAATGTGGCACGTCATGTGTTTCATGGATCATCTATTCTCGTTTAGTTGTTTGACAACATTTGTGCTTTCATTCAATCCGTCTTGGCTCAACTCCAATGACAGGGAGCTTTCAACAACGCGTAATATTATCAAGGTCTTGTTACCTTCTTTATCGTAGAGCCTGAATGCCTCTCGGAGTTCCTTCTCGAGGGCCTCGGCGTCCTCCTCGACGATGAACTTCGCGGCGAGCGTTACGAATTCGTCAAACTCCAAACGACCGGATTCTGGGGGGCAATTCGATTAGAGAAAATCTTCAGAGAAATTGGGAAATTATTAATTGAAAAATTACTGTCGGCGTCGACTTCGTCGATGAGTTCGTCGAGGATTTTTTTGTTGAAGGGCTGGCCCATCAGTCGGAGGATGTCTGCAACCATGTCCGTGGGGATGCTCCCGCTCTTCTCGCGGTCAAAACTGTCGAATGCCTTGCGCAGAACTGGAAGATTTTCAATTAGTAATTTCGTTAATTGAGGGAGTCAAAAAATCTCAGGCGGACGTTTAACGTATGAAATAATTTAATTACACAATCCTCTTGGATTGTCTATAATTTAACAATTTAATTTCCCCTTTGACCGCTGAAAAATACTCGGAAGGCGTTCCGCAAAAATTTAGTTCCCCAGTAGAAATGACCCACTCGAGTCAGACGAGATGCCCCCAAGCGTTCAAATTTAGATCCGATGGGAATGCTCCCTCCGGCTTAATCCACTTCGATTATTTCCCCAGTTACGTATCTCCTCCAATGATCTTAGGGAATTAATAAGGTAAACAATAGCCTCTCAATCCGAAAATTAACAATACAGGGAATAAACAGATTCTATTCATAGCGAGACTCGGATTGCTGGATCAATCGTCACTCGATACTCCTCCATCATGTTCAGACTATACTTAGTCAGGAGCCAAGGCAGCTGCTGCTGCCGGCGATAGAGTAAAACGTAAATAAACTCGAGTGCGGTAACGCGGGGAGTCGAGAAAATGGGGCAACAACATTTGATTCTTCGTGTTCACTCTCTCAATGATTAGAAAAAAAAGAAACGCCTGAAGATTATTTTTACTACTCACCAGCGATTTGTTCTGGGGGCAGTTCGTCGGCCTGTGCATCAAGAGAAATTATTGAATCATCTGTTCACATTTTAAAATCGCAAAGCAATATCTAAATGACATTAAAGGTCGATCGAGGAGGATCCAATCGAGTTGACAGAACATTCAGAGGTGCAAAATTTTTCAAAGTCGATCCATGCAGAATAACAGATTCCACTTTTCTTTTTTAATTTCATTTAGTTCGTTTGAAGGAGGGAATAATAAACAGTCGTCGGTAGCTTGGTAAACTCGCACTTCAGTTTTATGTCATGATCGAGTAATTTAATTCACTTATTGTACCGATCGGGCCAATTAATCCTGTTAGAGTTCTCATTGAATAAAACACTGATGCAGGTGGAAAAAAAAATTAATGAAGAAAGTGTGCAGAGAAATTTAGATCGGCGAATGCGTTCGATTAATTTCATCAGCGAATCGATAAAACGGCACGAGTCGACGAGAGGCATTGCCGATTTTTAATTGAAAATTGTACGGCAGGGAAAATCGACTCGAGTCATTTTATCGCCGGAGTTTCGCTACTGATTTTGAAAAGAGAGAAATGTGTTATGATGAGAGAAAGATAGTCCAGATTTATCGTGTGTGTTTACCAGGTTGACGACTTACAAGATCATCAGGAATTGAACATACCATCTTAGCGGTACTAATTAAAAACCCTTGTCACTTGATAAATCTAATGATACGGACAATACGAGATAATCCACGTTTCTCGCCGCTCGCCGATGATGAACTGTTTTTGATACTGGGCCGTGCGTGCCCCAGCTTCCCCGGTAATATTCATAGCCGGGGGTATAGCGGTTGCGGGTATGAACCCTCGTTTCCCCCTTGCCTCACGCGACAAACATTTTCCGCCTTCTCCCAGTCGAAAGCTCCAGCCAATCCCGACGAGATTGGAAGCGGCAGCAGAAGATGCGACGCTTGCGCTATTCTGGGATTGAGAATAGTAGAGAGTAAAAGCAGTGGAGAATATCAAATCCAGACCTGAAGGCGAGAGGCAAAAAATTCCTAGAAGAAAGTTTTTTTTATAACTTTAGAGGGCCAAATGTTGGAATTTAATCCCACTAGTATTGATGCTATCGATCAATTATTTAAGGAGGATTAATTAAGTCTAATTGAACTGGGAATTAAATAGATTATATTCAAGTCGTAGTCGAAAAAGCTCGCGAATAAGTTTCTAATGCACTCTTAGGATTAAAATAATAAATTAATAAAATAGTCTTTAGGTAAATAGTTAGAAAATTGTTTGTGTAATTATCACCTAGAGAGGGGAGTTCGAGGCTGGGAGAAGATTGAATGGGAAAGTGAATGAGAATTGAAAATATTCTCTGTCATCTACTGTTTTTTTTAATTCGATAGTTTTTGACTGAACTTTCACTCGACTTACAGATAATACTTTTGTAACGATTCAACTGGATCGAATGTGTTTTCAGATGTTGAGGAGTTCAGCACGCACTGTTGTCGTTACGAAAATAGAGACAGAAATCCTTTATGACAAGCGTAAACGACAGTAAAGCATAAAAACTTGAAGCTGGGCTATCGAAAGCTACCGAGACTTATTGTATTTTCGTGGTGGTTCTCCAGCTGTAGCCAAAAATTCTAAATATTCACGTATTATTGCATATTTTATTCATTTTTTCGCCAGGTAAATGAGCCAATGCAAGACTGAAGAGCACTTTTTACAATAATTATCAAAATGAAAATTAATTATTGGAAATTTAATTGTCCCAAACTGTTCAATAAAATAAATTCGACAATGGGTTTATTGTAATAAATTCACACTTGTGGGAACGATGAAGAAACTCGGCTAAACGTTTTGGAATAAAATCACAAGTCATAAATCAATTATTCAAAATTTATAGTAGTCAGCTCAGAAATAATGAACCTCCGAATATAGAAAATTGGCCTGAAAAGTGAGAAGTAATAGCAGAGTGTTGGAATCTGTACAACGAGTCAGGAAATTTGGCTAACAGAATAACAACACTCGAAACGTAGTAGGGGAAGTCCGCCTCCCAAACGTTTCCAACGGATTTGGGTAAACAAAATGCAATAGCAAAGCCATAATTTTTTTTAGAATGTTTCTTAATCTCGTTATATTCGTGTCCCGAGAGGACTTAAAAATATAGGAGAAACTGAGGCAAATGGACGGGAAGTGAATAATATCTAAACAAATCCTCTACACAATCAGATCGTCTATAAATAAAGTTGTATTGAAAAAAAAATTTATACATTCGTACGTATCAAAAGAACATTTAATGGACTACCCTACAGAAGTTTTTTGTTTTAAATTTGATACACTCATCATGATCACTGCGATCCTGTAGAGAGGAGAGCGAGGACTGCACTGGTAGCGCCAACGGAGAAGATGTAGTTGATGGCTGGGGTGAAGCTCTTCAGCAGGTAGAAGGAAGCGAAGATGACAATCGCCAAGAATAATGCGTTATTGTAGAAGATAGAGAAGGTGGTGGCCTCGTAGTCAGCGACTTCGTTCTTCTTCCAGAGGATCCTCTCGTCCTTCTCCTTTTTGCTCATTTTCTTGTCCTCAGCGAGTTTGCGACTCATTTCTTTCGTCACTGCATCTTCCCGCTTCACGGCGATCTGTTGGCATTAATAAATCAATCGAATTAGGGCAATTTTCAGGCACTCAATTAGTCAATAATTAATTATTTCTAATATTGAATTACCTTGTGTTTCAGAACAAATTTCGTGTTTTTGTATGCCAGTGCAAGGGCATATGTGCTGAGAAGAGTTACGATTACGAAGGAGATGAGGTTGGAGTAAAGATCGATGAGATGAATCCTCCAGAAGAGCCCTGAAAATAAAAATTAAAACTCTTCAATCACGTCCTTTAATAACGCAGTGACATATAATAAAGTTTGTCATAAATCTTCCAACGACAACATTCTTCCCAAGAATTTAATAAAAAAATATCCTATCCCTCTTCCATTTGACAGAATAAAAAAAACAATTAAATTAAATCTCTTGACTGTATCAAAATCTTCGTCCAGAGAGTAGACGCAGGATAACCAGCTCCGAATTTTGTGCCTCAAAAAAAATTGTTAAAACGAAAAAGAAATTGGTCAATTTATTCTGCAGACCTGGAGTCATCGAAAATTAAACCAAAAAATCATTTGTAATCCAATATGGTCCTCTTTCGAGGCATGCAGCATTCCTAACCCCAAGCCTTTCCGAAAACCTTCTCCAAAACCTCCAATAATGAATTAACCAGCCCATAAAACCCTCGCTATCTCCTCAAAACAACCCTCCCAACGTAACATCAGAACGAGAGTCCAAAATCTCCCCCAAAAAACGTGAGAAAAATGCACTTACAGATGGGAATAGCCGACACGATGAGAGCATTCCCGTAGAAGAGAGCTGACGATTTCGTTGATACATTTCTTGAGAAATCCTGGAGGAGTAATTCCTCTTCCTTCGTGAAGGCCTTGGATTTTCCCGACATTTTCTCTCACTTCTGCCGAAGAAAAGCAGCTAAAACTTGCAAGAAATCGAGCTCACCTTGTCACTCAACAACACAACAAGTGCAATCGTCAATGAATGCCGAGTTTCTCAGTGTAAATGAGGATCTCATACTATTTCTCTGACAACGTGTCCACCGAAACGTCATTCACCGGCGAGTAATGGTGGCAGCACTCGCCAAGAGTCCCCAGCCCGTTGGCACTCGGGCGAATTCCCATTCGGCGACGGCTTCTCCATCGCCATTGGTCGACTTATCGAGGCTGACGTTCTGCAGTTTCACGGAATTTTGGGTGAAACTTGCAGCCATTAGTGGAAGACGAGTTCAACGAGTTTAGCTCGTGCTAATTTTTTAGGAATAAGAAAGTAAATGCGTATTGAATGTCATCGATGAAATCGTGATAAATGATTGGATCGAGAGATGACCTGTGGACTGTGGTGATGCTGTGTGGAGACATTTCTGCATGACATGATGGAATTGAGGTAGAGGGACGCCTAATGCAAAGGTTGAGGCGTGATCTGGTGATGGGTAAATAGTTCGTGACAAAAACAAACGATGGAATTCGTGAGTGACAGTGGAGATGCACTCGATCCGCGGATACAGGTGAGAGGAATGACATTCCTGACGAGGTTATGATGAGAGGGGGTTCTCATTCGTTGGTCTTTGTTGATTTGTAGATTGAATTGGAGAATTTAAATAGTGCCACTGAGGACATAAACAAACTGGAGAGTGAGCTGGATGTGAGTAGAAACCTTTTGTTTACAAACGTGAAAATCAATAACTGTTGTTATTGAGGGAAATTGTATTCCCTTCAATATTCAATATGTATTTTGTTCCATTAGGTGGGGCGATTTCTGTAATCTCTTGTGTAAAATATGAGCTCACGCTGCTTGAAGTTAACGTAAACAAAGTAATAAAGACTATCTCATCAATTTCAGGAAGCCTATTCAGTTTATAAACAATTGCTCTCGGACATAGGCGGGCAGTTGGGCGAAATCACGAGCAAAATCGGCTCTGGTTGCATTGATAAAGCACGATGTTATTACGAAGCCTTGGAGGAAGCACGACGAGCTCAGGTGAGTCATGTTAAATATAGTGAGTTCATAGCAAGAAAAAGAAGGTAATAACTAATGTGGATAATTTTTGTAATGCACTTAAACGTTCCCATTGTAACAAAATTCCTCGGAAAAGAATTTAACATGACATTCTGATTTTTCCTGTTTAATTAAACTCCAATGAAACATGCGGCGATTATTTAATTTCTTTTTCACATACTCTGGCCATTTATTTATAATATACGGATCTTCGTTCGAAGATTATCGATTAAATGAATGAATTACTCTCAAGAAGTGACGAATGGAAATTTTTGTGACTAACGGGTTTACGGAATATATTAATAATTATATATTTAGGTTCAGTGCCAATATCAAACGCAGCGATTTCAACGAGCTAGCGAATTTCACGCAGCGGCGAAAAAAAATGCAGCGTCTGCGGAAATCTGGTGCATGTCGAGTAAACAGGAAGTGAATTTTGATCAGACATGGCAGGATATATTGAACCATGCAACTACCACAGTGAGATTCATTGTTTGTAATTTAGTAATTTAATTGATTCAATGAACTCGTAGATTCATTGATAAATATTTTCTACGAACGGTTGAAGAGTTGTTGAGAGACGAACGGATAAATAAATTATTTAATTGATCAATATTTCTCTTGAGGTGATGAATGCAGCAAATCAAAAGGCAGAGTGCGAGGAGGAGCACTTGCGGAAAGCCTTGATCTTCAGTAATGCGGAGATGAAGGCCCAGGAGTATGAAAAAAAATACCACCGAGCGATAATCAAAGCGCGTCCGTACTTCGAGGCGTGGACGCTTTGTGAAGAAAAATTGGAAATGCAAAAGCAACAAGTCGAGTGCTTGCAAAAAGCCGTGAGAGATGCTAAAAGAAATTATGCGAAGAGTATCAGGACGCTTGAGGAGATTAGTAATCAGATTCACGAACATCGGAGAGCCTATGGTAAAATATCGTTGAATAAACTATTCAAAGTTAATAACATCTCATGGGTCATTTATAATTCAATTGTTTTTATATTTCAGCAAATGGGCCACGAGAGCCTGGCGTGGGGGCGGAATTATTGACCCCCGAGATGAGTCTGAATTACGAACCCGAGATAAACAGAGTAATTATTACTTTTTAAACAGAAAGACGTAAACTAAAAAAATATTTTAGTTTATCAATAAACGTTGAATGAAAAATCGGAAAAAAAAATAGTGAGAATCTGCAGAGGTTTCCCACGATAAATAACCGTTGAACTTGTTATGTATTCAGGAAATTATGCGACTCGCGCATCATCGAACGGAGAATATAAATAATCGCCTGGTGGATGGCAGCGAAACCCCCCAGACCCAGTGGGAGATCGAATTCCAAACGAACAGGAAAAATCTGGAGGATCAGATCTCGGAGAAATTTGAGAGTGAAACAAG
The DNA here is from genome assembly GCA_030522865.1 of Psyttalia lounsburyi. NCBI lineage: Eukaryota > Metazoa > Arthropoda > Insecta > Hymenoptera > Braconidae > Psyttalia > Psyttalia lounsburyi. Next base: position 4,251 of record JAPYZN010001834.1, on the reverse strand, counting down.
TCTAGAAAATTTTCATTCTGGCTCGCCGAGTGCTCGTCGATGTGGGGAGAGCTCCCCGAACCCGATAAGTGATTCATGCCAAGACTTACAAATAAAGTGTCAAAATGTAATGTTAACAAATAGTCCAGTGCATCCGACTCTAGGAGATTGCAATTTAGTGAATAATCGGAGAGCCTCGAAATCTCTGGGCGATATTCCGGCAAATGTCGGCTCAGATTTCGAAGCTATGATGAAAACTCAAATAAGAAAAGTTCAATGGACGTCAAAAGATTACTAAATATTCCCGGGGTTTTCTTTTAATCTAATTCGTATTTAATTTCCAAGTGTTGAAGGAGAGAAATGAGTAGAATATCTAGGGATATTGATCAATAGGGTTATTATTCATGGATTCATAGTTTAAATGTTCAATCACTTCCATCATTGCATTCTGAGACATGAGTAATCATCGTCGCTAACGCTTAAACAATTGCTGATAAACTGGATCATTGACATGATTTTTTTTATTGCGGGAGTTTTATTGAAGTAGATTAAAAAACATTAGAAATGCTAAAAAAATAAATAACTAGCCGAGATATCCCAGGTTTTTCACGCAATTTTCGTGCTCTATCATTTGATTTCATGAAAAATAAATCATCGAGTGAGATCAGTTCACGCATAGACCGCCATTAACGAATTGTTGGCTTTAATGAAATGAAAAACCGAATTGAGTAATACTCCATAATCGAAATGCTCAACTGAGAACGTGTGTTCTTGTTTTTCGTCAATTGGCTGAAACTAATGAGGATGCGGCATTCTCAATGTATTTATAAAACTATTTGATACTTGTACTTTGTTACTGTGCATGCGAATGACAGACCACATGTTGATTTGTACGTATAATAAATGAAAGTTTAATATTGCGAATGTATTGATTTGGACTGTAGCCAATTACTTGGTTACAGCAGATAGAGATGAGAGGGGGTCACGTGAGGTGACCCAAAAAGTCCCATTTTTGGTCTTTTTTGTTCTAGCCACGTCAAAAGTGAATTTTTCGCACTTTTGACGGCACCAGGGGTTTCTAAGGGATACCAGAATGTCCCGACAAATCCAATGGAGTTGGCCGCGTGCCGATGTCTTCATCGGTTCTCGAGATATGGCCAAAAATCGGAATTTGGACCTGCCAGGGCCGAAAGGAAAGGGGTATAGCTCGCCAGCGGGGTAAGTAAAACTTTCACGTGCAGAATTTCCTTCCACATTGACTTTAACCGCATGTAGGGTATACAGATCGATGCGAAATTTCCTCAGGAATCCAATGGAATTCAATTTGTGCAGAAAACCTTTAGGGCCCTGCACAAGGGCCTCATTTTCGGGCCTGCTGTATTGGAGTTCTCGCGTGTACCGACCCCACTGCCACTGCTTGTGGAATTCACCGTAAAAGGGGAGGGCGTAAAATCGCGACTTGAAAAGAGAACCCCCGCCTTCCGGGGCCCAACGTAAGACTAGAGTAGAGAATAAACTTTAAAAAATTCTAATCGGAAGATAATCCTCGAATTATATCATAAATCCAAGGCTAACTATTTGCTATTCTACCACGTTTTCTTATTAAAAAATAGCAAAGCTCCAGTGGCAGAGGCGGAGTGGTGGTCGGAGAAGTTGTTAGGTGAATATCATACACGACAAACATGGACTTGGCCGGCACGCTACCGCGCATCCTAATCCTGAGTCCCAGATCCTTGCTCGAGGATGATTTCTCCGCTGGAAGACACGTTGCCCTCTCTCAAACTCCAGGAGAAGCCGCGATCAAGGTCAACTCCAGAGAGCGATTGATCTCTACCTTGCCGATAGTAGAGGTGGTTGTATTCGTGTACAGTCGTTCCACCTAAATTTTCACAAGTCTATGGGCAGCCGAGGATATGTACAGTCGCGAAAGCATGAACGGAGCTCCCCCCCTCCCGCCGAAAATTTTCAGTTTTGCGCGGTGACAGGGTGCTGCAGTTTTTTTCTACCCAACTCTCAATAAATTGGACTTCATTGCTGCCGCTGGTGACGTACAAATGTAATAAAATAATTGAAAAAGTGTTGTTAAACGGTCGCGAGTCGTCCTGGTGAGTTTGTTTTATGTAGTCGTCGAGTCATATACGAGAATCCACGTGTGTCCGTGGCGTTCAACCCCTCAAAAAGCCGGCTCGAACTGTCTCCGATCTGTGATTGAGGTCGCATTCATTGCAATTTCGGGGGAAGTATGACGTGAGGGGCCACGAATTACAATCAAGAGATTATTGAGGATGGGGGGGAGCTGTGGGACGGCAGGGAGTCGATGACTGACGAGTAATATTTGACAATTGTCACTCGATAGTTTTTCTAATGAACAATATTATTGAGGGGGACGATTGTTGAGGTAGCCAGCCAGACTCAGGAGATGAGAATCCCTTAAGGACAACGCCAGGACTCGAGATCTCAGCGAAGGATACACAAGGGACACGCTGCTCTGTACTATGTGATTTCACGTGAGTTTTTTTACTTTTTATCGACATTTTTCTTTAACCAAAAAAATATTAGTCGGCGATTTTAATTTAGGGCAGTTTTTTGGGCTTTATCCAGCAAAAAATACAACCAACAATTTTTTTTTATCTGCGAATGACTTGACAATGTTTTCCGACGTCTCGATTCCCTTCAAATCAAATCATCTCGTCGGGAGGATTTCGCAAATTATTGAGGGAATTTATTATTATTGATAGACTGTTGGGAGGGATTTATACAGCCGTTGCATTTTATTTTGAAAACTCATCTGGGAATTATCAGATTATTTTTGTTGGGTATCAGTGGAGCTATTCATTCGTGTTTATTATGGTTTCACAGTCGCATTATTTCGTTGTACCCAGACGAGTCGTTTGAATGCGTTGAGAGAGGAAAATTAGAGGAATATGAAATTAAAGTAAATATTATCAGAGGGACCAGTAGAAATGTCTCGATTTTTCTAATAAAATTATGACAGAAAATGGAATAAAGCCAGTGAGAAATTGCTCTCACGCGCTTTTCTTTCTTTATTATATAAAATAAATATAATAAAGAGAGAAAGGAGGGAGTAGTCGTTTTAATTATAATTTTTTTAAAATCATTTTAAACACTTTTTGAACGGATATAATATTTTATCTGGAGGCTCGTCAATTCGCCTCACCTATTCATGTTTTTCCAATCCCGAAGTAGAATAGAATATTCCCCAAGGGATCACATAATTCCTCATTGAATTAGACGGATGGATCAATAGAAAAAATCCCGAGTAATTATGCAATTGGCAATTGATAGAATTTACCTTCCATCCCTCGGCATTGAAAAATCCACGAATTGGGGCGGAAAAAAAAATCAGCGGATGGGAGAGTTTGAGGAGCCAAAAAATGGTCTAATCAAATTTTGCAATTGAATTTTTTATTCGGGAAAGGCTCAGTAGTTTAGGAGTAAATGAATATAAATTTTACCGACGAATTGGGGGATATAAATACGTAAATAAAATAATTACGAGCAGATTCGCGTAAGGGAATTTTCCGCCAGTTTTCGCCAGTCTCACTCGTTATTTCGCGAAATTCTCGAAACTCCTCAGTCCGGATGAATACGTGGACAGAGCGCAACGGATCGAAGTATAAAATGCATGCGCGCGCGCACGCACTAACACACAGTGCACACAAAGTGCGTAAATTCAAGACAGTGTACTATTGTGGTACGTATAAAAGGCCCCTCTCGACTACCGGTGAATCAATAGATGCGCCTTGCATCTTCACCACCCTCCCCCCTCGTGCCGTTCTCTTCTCTTCTGTCTGTTCCCTCTCTCTCTCTCGCTCCCTCCCTCTTCGGGATTTTTGCATTGTCTAAGTCTAGGGTAGAAATTACGAGGCGAAGCTGGAATTAAGGGAAGGCCCGCCGGGGGCTCGCTCGGGAGCTCAAGGGGTGGAAATATATTTTCAAGTCCTGAGCGAATTCGCACTTGAGAAAAATATCACTCGAGCCTTAATCCCCCCAGAAGGCCCTGATTTCTCGATGAATAGATTTTTTTTCTGTCAATTTATTTCTCCTCATTAGACTTCAACGACTCGCGACTACATGGAGAGAAAAGTCCGAGAAAAATTACTGTGCCAAGCACTAGAATCGAGATGCAAAGTGCCAGAATACTGGAATGTACTTTATTCGCACATAAAAATTACTATTAATACCATAAATTTTATAATATATTCAGTAATTAATGATATGTGGCTTCGTAAAATTTACGAAACAGCATTA
>JAPYZN010001833.1:0-14343 GCA_030522865.1 Psyttalia lounsburyi | reverse complement strand
GAATTCCAATGTTCATCGGAATGCGTTTTGACGCGTGATCCATCAAATTAATCCTGGAAAATATCTCGAGATCATACGTGGAATATTAGATCAGTGGATCGTTCATTCCGATCTCGGGATTAATTTTTCTCCCAGAATTCCGCTCCAGAGCTTATGATGCGTCTTCAAAAAGCTACATTGCAGAAGAAAACATCCACTTTTTCTGCGTCTGCGCAGACCCTCGCCGCTGAGCTTCTAAACGATACTGCGGTATCGATTTATCGCAGCGAGACATGAAAAGGACCCCTTGATTATATGGTTTTTTCCCTATTTAACTCTAAAATAAACAAAACAATTTTCGTTTTCCAAGGGCTTAAGAACACATTTTTCCACCGGTTTCGGGGGCTCTAACTCTCCAGGTAGTCAGGAGAATTGTTCAGGAGTCGAATGCCGATTAGTTTAAAGCGACAACTGGTTTAGTTTTCGGGAAACCTCAAAAACCTACGGACTTCACCCAATGAGTCCTTCAATTTAATTGTCGGTCGTCTTGCATTCGCTTTAGAGCTCTAAATTAAATTTGATTCAGAGTCTGGGGTAATTTGGATTCTCCAGGTACTTTAAACAGAGCAGAAGACTCCTGGTCTCCAAGGTCTCAAAAAAAAACTTAGACTCGATTCTGGGGCCTCAAACTCATCAAATATTCCGGAAACATTTCCAAGAATCCTATGCCGTTGAGCTTAGGACGTTGACTCCTTTAGTTTACGAGGAATGACGAAGTTTTGATTTGCGCTCGAAAAGATCGGCCATTTTGTCACTGTAAAATTAATAATTTTTTCAATAAACATAAAAGCTCCCGCGGTTACCAAGTGGATTATGTAAGGAAGTACTGTGCAAAATTTAAAAATAATCGGTCCAGTAGATCTTGAGTTATCGTGAACGCGGTCTTCAAAAAAGTGCTGCGCTCAAAGAAACGGGCTTTGAGCAATGGACGCTCACACATTCATAACTTGGTCAATTTTTCTCCGATAGACTTGAAATTTTGACGCAATATTCTTGAGACATTACGCATTGATTCCAGAAAAAAAAATTATGTAAAAAAATGTAAATGCCTTACACTTCTCCTTCAAGGAACCATCCACAAAAGCCTAAGTCAATTCGGAAATCCAATAAAGATACTTGTTCGATAGAGGTTCGCAGTCGCACGGGCCAATTGTACCGTAATCGAGAGAATCAGATTGAAATTACTTGGTTGCGAGGGCTTACGGGATAATGATTCCGATAAACATATTATCCGATTTCAAATCGTACTACTCTATTACCACCCCCGCGAACTCTCTTATCAGTGAGGTTCAATCGTGCAATTATGGTAATTCATATTTTTTTTGAGGCACTTAACGAGCGTAACCCATTCGTGCGGCCTCGTCAGGTCACGTGAGGTGATCGTTACCGACGGTCGATAAAGCAGTTGGGTGGTTTTGTAATTAAGGTTGTTCTGCTATTACAGTTCATTTTCACTCTCGGAAATTGGAATCCTCCTTGAGGTGGATGCACTAGGAGCGGAGGCTCAAAGTTGGACTTGATCTTAAAAAAATGGTATAAAATTATTCTGCTGATTTTTTTTTCCCCCCTTAGATAAGACATCCTGACCTTTTCTGGCGGGAAACAATCGGATTCGGCGGGGAATCCCGAGCGGAAATTTAGTGCGGTTGGCCTGAGTTTCGATTAGCTTTACATTTTATACCGATTAGAATTTCGCGATTAGATTTTCGGATCAGGATCGGTAAAATTCCAGGCAGAAGACTAGCAAGACGCGAAATGTTAAAAAATTACCTGCAAAAAGACCTAAGAATTACGTTTCTTCTAATGAATTAATTAATTAAAGTCCAGTAGAAATTTAACGAAATATTCCCCCAAATTTTGAAAACTTGTTCATCTCGTGTTGAGAGATATATGAAATGTTGAGCGACCAGAAGATGGAAAAATATTGTTATATTATCAAAAAATTCGGCTTCCAGATAGCTAAATGAATTATCAATTATCCGAGCGTGCAAATATTTAGATTGTCAACAGAACTCCGCTCACTGTATTTCATGGTATTTCCCGGCAAGTGCTCACTACAGAAATATCCTGACGTAGAGTAAACTCGAAGTTCTAGATTATGTTCTCAAGATAATATTCAATGTATATTTAAGAATTCTTGTCGATCATCCCTCGGTTTCAGAGAACAATTCTTCCGCAAGACAACGATGAGCAAATAGCCAAATCTAAGAGCGATCTAGGCTTTATACAAACAAAAACGAAGTGTCCGAAAATAGAAAACTGTTCAATTTTTGACACGTAAAATTTTGTTATCAAACTGACGGCAAAGTATGGAGGCAGAGGCCATTGGTCAACCCTCAAAAATGCGAATTTAAAGATAAGAAATGCCTTCACTCAAAAAGAAACTTCGTTCCACTTGAGATGGCTCGTTCTTCCTCGATAAAGAGTTCGCTATGAAAATATTTCTTATCAATTTTCGCATGAACTAGTTCAGTCCAAGCCAGAGCGTCACTCCCATAACGCGATATCTCGCCTATTAAAATGATATTTGTAAATTAGATACAGACTAAGATGAGCTTCCAATTGAGTAGAAAATTATAAAATCGTCATTCCGCGGATTCTAAATACCCAAGTTAAATAAAAAGTGTTCAGGAATCGAATGCCATCGGATTTGGATCCCTAAACAGTGCAGAAATGAATTGCTTTTCGCATTATGGCGGCAGCCGTTGAAAAATTTTATCAATTTTTACAGCCGGTCAATAAGTCGCTCAAAAATATTAGATTGATATTTTTATTTAGTCCGGATTCTCGTTCGCCCATAATTTTTCTCATAAAAAAACTAATGTTGCCATCTTTTAAACTGAACTGGAAACCACGATCCATACCTACCCCTACGATTGATACCTACCGACCCTACGGACACTCGTTGATCGACAGCAGAGGCATGAGTACCTGTACAATTACGTCGGTAATATGATACATTTATTGGATTCGCTACATATTCAAAGTGATACCTGGTGATATCTTGTAATGATTGGGTGGGGCCCGTCACGAGGTGGTAGTCCCAAAAGAGTGCGACTTGACCAACAAGCCCGCAGGAAGGGAATTTATTTCCGAGTCGCGATTTTACGCCCTCCGGTGATATATGGTTAAAGTAAATTTGCAAAGAAATTCCGAAGGAGAAAGTTTCACTTACCGTGCTTTTGGGCATATACCGCTTTCCTGTCGGCCCGGGCATCGGGGAGATATGGTTAACTGAGAGCAGTGGGGGGCAATTGAAAGGCTGCGACACCGCCGGAGAATAGTATGATTCTCATCTAGGAAGGAAAAGTAGAGAAGTCGCCCTCACGAGCAAAAATACGAGAAAGTTTTCAGAGAATTCGATAAGGACCCGCAATATACAACAGAAAAATTTATTTCCAATATACATATCATACAATTCGCCCTCTCCCTTTCCTCCTCATAACGCATTCCCTCCAATGACGTGAGAGGCATCCAGAGAGAAGCACCTACAAGTGCAAGAGGTAACTGGACATTCAGTATGCTGTCCAAACCAATGGGTAATATGATCTGTATGGCCTCCATGCCTGCAACTTTGACACCAGGTGAACCAATTTCCAAACTCCGTGAGCTTCCCATCCTCATCGTTCCGACTGGCCATTCCACCAATTCCCGTAATATTCACCTGGAATCCACTGACCGTTCCCATGTGCATCAGACAAATAGCACACCTTGGCAGCGGTTTCCGGCAGCTCGGGCAAGAAGACATTTTTAATTTATTCGAGGTATTCCCCAGTCTACCGAAGGGTCCCCGGGCGCGACTGAGGCCCTGCATGAAAGCCGATATGCTCTTGCCGCAGAAATTGCAAGAAATGTAGACCTGCTGCGGCGGTTTTTCATTCGTCGAAGATCTCATAGCAATATCAAAGTGCGCCCTCTGATTCCACATCTTCCAGGCGTCCAACAAGCCTTTGTAACTCTCAATCCATACTTGCACTTGATTCTCCTGGAGGAGTTTTGAGGATAACGCTCGGATTGCTATCAAGCTGCAGCTCTGGACATCTCCCGTTATCTGCAGGTATCTGCGTCAATTTTTTGAGAGGTGTATCATGAGTTACATGTCTAAATAACGTAAAACAACAACACAAAAAGTCAACAGTTGTTTGGAATTGGGTAGGGGGAAAGCGTTCCACATTTTTCATGGTAAGGCTGTGAGATTCCAGCCTGCCTGTCTTCAATTCAATTTCCGTATCTGGTCTACTGATGTAACCTATTCTACTCAATCTATCTACGAAATGAACACAATAATTGATAACATAAATACCTGTTCAATAGTTGGATTCCATCCATAGTGGCTCCCGTTAACAGGAACCCCGCCAGATCGCCCTCCTCCGTCAGCTTCCCTGTAAGTTTCTTTAAATACTCCGCCAACTTTGAGTCTGATAAGAACATGAGGGCAAAAGCCACTCGATCTTCTACAGCCACCCCAGCCTCATTGAGCACCGCCTCATACGAGTCATTATCCGTCGTAAGGAACGCGAATGTAGCCCTCAAATAGGGATCCGACAACTGCGCCCTCGACTTTAGACACAATTCCCTCCACATGCTGTTCCGATCCTCGGAGAATCCCGACAAAGCCATTGCAACGATATTCAAATTCGTGGAGCCCGGCATCTTATTCGCGCCCCTGTTCAGTATTTCGATAGCTTGTCTCAGACACAAATTGAATACCGAGATCGCTGTAGCTCTAGCATAGTTCCCATCCCGTTCCAAACGCTCGATGAACAGATTATTCTTCTCTTCAAAAACTGATTCTTTATTTGGGACATCAAATCTCCAGCCGCAAAGCTGGAGAGCTTTGTCCCTATCCGGAGACTTGTAGATCTTAGCTGTGTGGCTTGTCGAGCCAATGTCCATCCACGGACGATTCATCAACTCCGACTTGATGAAACCATTGGACTGTCCGTCGAGCTTCATAACCGTCCTCACACCGGGATGTTTGTTATCGGCCGACGGAATCACTTCGTCCTCAACCAACGATCGACTTAGGCACAGCCAATGCCACAAATTCTTCAACTGATCATTCTCCGCCAGTTCTCCATTCTGCGATAACTCCGGTAGAAGTCCGTAATCCGTGAACGCTCGCTTCTTAACAAGAATCGTGATATCATCGAATCCTCTGTAGATACTGTCGGAACTGCTCAAGTATTTGATAGCCTTCGAGGCATGATTCCACGCGATGTGAGACCTGGTCGACCAATTGATGGTGATTCTCTCGTAAACTGTGTAATCGCTCAGAACGCCTTGATGGGATATGGCTAGGAGTCTGTTGACATGATTCGGATGCCACGAGAAGCTAGTGGGATAGGACGTCCAAGGCGGGATGACTGTTCTCTCTAGGGCCCCGGGTTCTGTCTCCTCGCTATTCACCCCGACATTCCCACCGCCGCTAGAACCCACGACAATGCCGTTGGGCTCGCTGTCTGCGCTACCCGCTGCTGCACTGTTGCCGCAGTGCTGAATGTCGTGGAGGTAGAGCGCGTTTGAGTCCTTTTGGATGGTTCCCAAGAGATTGTGACGCGTGGGACACCAGAGGACTTTAATCACCGGCCGGCTCTGGGGAAGCGTTAGGACGGGCTTCTCGAAGTATCGCGTGTCCCAGATTGTGATTTGATTCTCCACGTGGGAGACTAAGTGGTACGAGTTGTGGGGATTTACCGCGACGCTGTAGACGGATTTGGTCGGAGTTGAGTTTACTACGCGGACTGAATCGCGGAAGTCGATTATTTTGAGCTGTTTGTTGTTGACACTCGCTACGCAACATCGCGAATCGTTGGGGAACCAGCTGAGGGAGTGGGTCGTCTCGGAGACACCGGCTTCGGCGAGGGGCTTCAATGTCGCGTTGTGATCGGCCTGACTTACCGTTGTGTGGTGGTGCAGGGCTTGGCGGTCTAGGCCGGAGTTGGTGACGTTCTGACTGCGTACCACGTCCCAGAGGAGGATTGAGTGGTCCGTTCGGTATTTGTCGAGGCCGCAGATGAGGAGGTTTGGGTCCACTGGGTTCCAGCAGACGGCGTTACATTGGCGGGCGTGTTTAGGGGGGAGTTCTTTGCCGGTTAGGCCGAGGGCGTCGAAAGCTGTTGGGCCGAATGTCGTGAGGACTACTTTGCCGTTGGCCAGGCCCACCGCGAGGAGAATGTCGGGGTCCGGCTGGGGGTAGATGTCCACGCAGCGGACGTACGGGTGACTTGAGTTTGTCGCCAGCTGGTGGGCCACTGTCTTCTCGGAGATTCGCTTGCCTGGGGGAGTGGGTTTTGTGACCAATTGAATATTTGTTGACGTTCGTCAATAGATTTCTATCTCTGAGGGCTATTTAGTTTATTCAAATATTTTCTACAGAAATTCTACTGACTGAATTTCATAACTTCTTACACTGTTTTTTTTTATGGGGAGAGCATAAAATACAGTGAACTTGATAATTTTGTTTGGTATAAACTACTAAGCAATATTAGATTTCCCAAATTGTAAAAGAAAAATTTTAATTTGCGTTTACTAATGAGAAGCAGAAGGACCGAAGAAATTATAAAATTCATATCGCGGACTGCCCATAAAAGATACCTCAAAATAATTTATTTAGAAGGATTAAACTATTGATTATCCTGTGTAGCTACAGAAAACTATTAAAATATCCTAGAGAATTTCAGTTAAAATCCATCGGAAATAAATAACAAATTCATTAGCTTTATCTACAAAATTTAATTACTTTTCCTCGTTTTAGTTTATTAAAAAAATAAAAAAATGTGAGTCATGCCAAAAGATTCAATTACAAGCTCATGAATAGAATAAGTTTTAGAACAAATTAACCAGATTCTTTAAATTTTAATAATTTCTTTCGTTCATTAATTTTTATAATCGATTATTGCGGTTTCGAATCAGTTTCAAGACTACTTAAAAAATAATCTTACATGAGGATCGAACGATGTCCTTGATTTGTCCAACTTCATAGAGGCATATCTCAGTTCCCCAGGTGATAAATTTGTTGTGATGAACCGGGGACCACTGCACTTCCAACTTGGGGCTGTTGATAGTTGTCATTATTAGACTGACGATCAACAGCAACAACGATGAGGCCAGGTTAGGTAGCCTCTGTGTTTACAAAATGCAGCAGAACGACTAGCGCCGTTAGTACGAGAAGTGGCCGTGGGAAGAAAAGTATCGAAGGAACGAAGGATTTTTAAATATTTTAACATGAAGACTTGATTGTCTATTATAAAATATTGAATATTTATAAATGACAGCACAATCTTTTCATAACTCCCCTCGACTTATGATTTTTTGAGGTAGTTTGCTTCAATTTTAGTTACAAATCAATAAATATCAAAAATCAGAATGTATTCGAGTGTTTATAACAAAATCCGTCATTTTGGGCCCGTTTGTGATGGCTAACGGTTGGAATCTCAAAGTTGTTCAATGAAATGTCGATAAAAATCAACAAAAAGTGAATATTACAAAAGATCTAGGGATTCAGGCGACTCTCGACACTCTCGCGATCAGCCATAGCTGTTTTCCAATTTTGATTATAAATCTTGACCACTGAAAATATGTAAATATGTAGAGAAGTCCTGGCGATCCTGTTGCCGGCAGTTGATCTAACCTAAAATTCATTTTCATTTTCCCTATAAATTTGAGGAAAATGTATTGATTCACAGCTGACGGTAATTGAATAAATAATCCATTTGGAAGAATACGTTATTTATCGATGAAGTAGTTACACTCTTAACAGGTACAAATGTTATTTTTTCAGTACAAAAAATTGGTATCGTCACTGAGGCACTTGACCCGGTATATTTTGAAGGAATGTAAGTCCATTGGTCGCTGCTGGAGCTGTGAAAGGTCTGATGAGCCTTGGTCGATTCATCTGTTGGGTCATCAGAGCCAGTGGGTCAAGCGTCACCAGGGCCACCTGATCGTTTGTCTCGGTGAAGGGCTCTACGTTGTCAATCTCCAGGTGATTGAGCACGTCTTCTGATCGACTCATCTGTTGGTCTGGAGGCAATGGAGCTGTCTTATTTTTTGTAAGAAATTTCTTCAGCTTCTTCGCCGGATTTTCAATGTCTGCAAGGCGAAATCGGATCGTCAGTCGAGTGTACTTCAGCAATTGAAATTACGTAAGTAGAAAATGATTTCTTTAACAAATTTATAATTTTATGATTATTTATGTCACCGCAACAATTGTTCAAAGCTGAATTTTGATTTTTCACTTCATGGATCAAATAATTCAGACTACTCACGATTACTATGATTTACTGAGCTACTGTCGGGGTTTCCGACAAGTTGGCCGATGGGCTTGAACGGGTTTGATCGTATTGAAGCTCTTGATGGAGTCATTGAGATTATTGAGGGCCTGGGATGATTATTTACGGGTAGAGGCGTTTGGGAGATCTTCACGCGATGATCGAGGTCCGAATAATTTTTAGATATCGTATCCAATAGCCATCTAAAAGTGAACAGTATTTGTTATTGAGTCTTCCGTCAAGAGGACGAATCATCCCAAATAAACAATTAAATAACAACAAGGGATAATAATATTCCCCAAAAAATTTTCATTCATCAGTTTTAACTCCAGAGACTTCTAATTTTTTTCTTTGAGAATTTGAGAAATTCCTTCAGAACTTTCGTCCCTTCGAGCCTTTGAGAGAATTGAAGAGATAGTTCACTATAGGATCTGTACAATTATACTTAAGCAGTACTGGAGGTACTCAAATAATGTAAAAGCCTCACTTGTAACCATTTGTTATTCCCACAGTATTACTGAGCTTGGGATCTTCTGGAACAATGCATGCACTCAATTCCACCCTCGTTGGACACTTCATGTCATTGGCAGCCCGTTCCACGTCCAAATTCTCCACGAGGTCCAGTTCATCAACTGCACCAGGTAAATCCTGTTTATTCGCTAATCTAAAAATAGATTTTCATCCCGTTAATTCTCGCGAGATAGAAATTATTGCGCTACGAGGAACTGGAGAAAGTGAAAATTGCATTTCCCTTCTAGATTTATTCTCAAGTGAATTATTATTTATTCTCAAACCGAATGAAATAGAATTCAATTGTTAATTCCCTTCACACCTCTTTTACAATTTTATATTTGTACAGCCCTCAGTAAATACGATTTGACCTCCTGATTCTGAGTTTAAGGCATGCGGTGCACTCGGCAATTCGACAATAATCAATTTTTGTCCTGGGTTTTATTAATTAAAACTGTTGTAATAGTTCCAGTGTAACTGGAGCTATAATTATTTAGTCTAGTGGTTGTGCGAGTGTTTAATTCCGGGATGTACATGCAGCTCCAGTATAATTATTGACAATATTTTTACTTCCATCGGAGTAGATGAATCCGTGTAGATGTGCAGTGAGACAGGGAATGACATTTAGTTTTAAAAAATGGGAATTGTTTAGTAGTCTAAGGATGGAGGGCAGTAGCTTTGGTGAGAAATCTTTTGCAGAGAAATTATTCTCTATCGTATACTCGTGTGATTTCTGCAGTCTTCAACTGCATTTGTGCATTTAAACAATTAATTGAATAATTTTGGGATACTATTGATCGGTGCAGGTGCTTTAAACAGAACAAAAATCAACATTCAAAACGTTAGGGAAAGTAATCTCACAATAATATTGGTTTTCCTGCTATATGCTCGTTGGCTATTAATTCACCAAATACTATCTTATTTTCTGTTAGTCTGGATATGTCACTAGCATCCACCACATAAATCAGACCATGAATCTAGAAGAAAATGTGTTCAAAAGCTCATGAAGTTGGTTAATTTTAACATTAAAAAAAATTGAAATGAAGGAAAACGGTGGATCATTTCCTCAGTTATTGTAGGATAATCCGGCCTTAAAATTATCGATAACTTTTGGATATTATTGCAAGTGTTCAGGAATGGTTTTAAAAACTAAGACCCCTGCGAGAAAAAAAATTGTCGACAATTTTGAGGCTCTTTCCTACGATATTCAGGGAAATGGCCCGCGCACAGATTGCTCATCCACTCACATCGTGATAATATCTCTTCCAGATGGCCCTGATCTGGGATGCTCCACCGATGTCATAAACCCTGATTATAAATGATCTGTGCCTCAGAGATAAGACCCTGAAGCCCATTGTGGGCATTACGCTAGGATCGTACTCTGGAAAATCCGAATACTAAGTAAATATTTTTTTTTAAGTAGAATTTTGTGGTAGATTTTTTTCAAATAAATAATTTGTGTGTACCTTTGTTCAGGCGATTCAACACTGTCGTTTTGCCCGCATTGTCCAGTCCAGTCATCATCAGTACAATATTTCTGGGAAGAAAGCAACACTTCAAATTTGTAAGTAATTAGTTATATATATTGGTATTTACTTTCTGTTGCTGCCTCTGCCTGTGAATTGGTGGGTCAAAAATCTCAGGCAATTTCCCATTTTCACATTTCCTTGCACTACATCACTGCGAGCTCGTGTTTGTAAGCAGGCGTCGCCATGTTGTACACAAATGTGTTGCAAACAAAAAGTGACGTTTGCGAGAATCGATTGTCGGCCATTACCGACTGGGGATAACTTACCCGGGGAGTTAGAAATTCTCGGTTGGTAACTGGGTTGGTGATGCGAAGTAGAGATGGCAGCACGAGACTCGTTTGGCGTTCGCGAAAACTTGGCAACTCAAAAAAATTGTATTTTTTATCACTCGCGCGAAAAATGAAATTTTACGTACTCTCCGCTCACTTCTCGTAGTGAAAAGTGATCTATGGATCACTCGCCGTCGGTTTGTTTTATAAACCTCGCACGCATCGCAAGACACTTTTCCGCACATGTATTTAAAAGTACTATTTCCGTATATATTTTTTGGCTCGTGCCAAACGGAGAAAAAAAATAAGTAAGAATTTTTTTAGGCTCTGGATAGAATTTACAGATTATTTATTTTTCATTTTATGATAATATCGATCTAAAAATGTTTTTTTTTCGGTTTATCCAATTTTCTAATTTATTAAGTCAGTAGGAATCTACTGCACTCAAAAAGAATTCAATTTTCTACGAAAAAAAATATCCTTTTGTCGAAATTCGTATCGTAAATTGGTAAACTAACATGAACTTTTTTCCGGCTCTGGTAAATATCTCAGAAATGAAAAGAGATACAAAAATTGTTATCAGAATCTTTTTTGTAGCCGACATTTTGCCCCACAAAAAAGATTTCCACGAGAATTTCGCAATCTTCTCCCACTGCCGAGATATCCATCGATTTAGTAGATTTACAATGAAAAATGAATAAAAAACGGTAATCGAACGATTAAAAATCGTTCGCGATTAAGAAAAAATACTTCCGATGTCTGACTCGAAGACATTTCGGCCAGGGTTGGGGGCATAAAATCAATTAGAGTTGAAGCAAAACGCTTGTTAAGTTTTATTTAGCTTTGAAACTTTAATTTTAGTTCTAGACATTTTAATGCATTCTAGTGTAATCCCACTGGACCACCGAGCCAACAGAGCTAGTAGGAGGGGGCGGGAGGGGGGTTGGGCCCCCGCGGGGGCCGGGATATGCGCAACTTCGAATGTTACGAGGATCTACCGTTGGGCTTGGAAAACCAACTCTCGTTCAATTACATGAGCGTGGCGACTGCCACACGTTCGGACCAATGTGCGCTTGGTCTTGCCGTTTATAGCTCCCCCTGAATAGCTCGACTTTCGTTACGATTTACTGCTTTTCTTCCGTTTACCGTGAGGATTTTCGTAGCCCTTTACCCAGTGGGTAGGTTGT
The DNA here is from genome assembly GCA_030522865.1 of Psyttalia lounsburyi. Taxonomy (NCBI): domain Eukaryota; kingdom Metazoa; phylum Arthropoda; class Insecta; order Hymenoptera; family Braconidae; genus Psyttalia; species Psyttalia lounsburyi. The sequence continues at coordinate 2,536 of JAPYZN010001833.1, read as the reverse complement.
ACGATGGTGGGCAGAGGCATAAGATTCTACGATTATACTGGCATGAAGGTGAATTTCCACCCTGGCATTGTAATACTTTTAGACTCGGGGAAAATGCCGGTCTTGTGCTGTACTAACAGCCCTCGGTCACTGCACGAAAAGTCTATTGAAAAGGAATAAGTGGCAGAGAGAGAAAATAAATACTAATACGCCCGGAGAAATTTTAGGGAAATTCACCTGACCCTCTGGTGTGCCCAGAAAAATGGGGTATTTCAAGTGAATAAAAAATCTGTTTTATCCCATTTTTTTTCAAATAAATGAACTTGTTTATTTATTTCGAAAGGCCGACTCAATTACGTGGCATAAATAATTTATTAATTTCAAATGAAAGTTTTGTTAAATTCAGGGACTTTAATATTTATTTCAAAAAAATGATTTCTTTCTTTTATCTGATTCATTTCACAGAATTTTATTGAACAAATTTGCAAAATGAAGAAATTAACGATTATGCATGTCGAGAAATATTCAATAAAAAATTACCAGCAAAAAGACCTGATAATTGCGTCTCGAAACGTAATCGCGGAGCGACGTAATTTTTTTTCGAAACGTGTCTCGGCAATCGTCACTTAAATTTCTTGTAAATTTTATATTGACAATAATCGCGGATTCCATGCCACCCCCTCCAAATCCCATCCACTGGTTTCCTGTGGCATCACAAGAATGGGGAACGCTACATAAATTCCCTCCTTTGATATAAAAATCCGTAATTATTATTAAATATTTCTCTCCATGTGTACCGCTAAAATATCAGATTTTCATGCGTCAATTTGTTCATCAATTAGTGACAAATACTAAAAAAATAAACAAAGTGAAGCCCGAAATTTCTCAGCATTAAATTAAAAATCATTCAATTAATTTCAACCAAAATTTTTATCAAAACTAAATAAACATTTGTTTCTCCTGAAAGAGGCTCATCTCACGCGACTACAAATAAACAAAAATAAAAAACAAATTCAATGCTGACTGAGCCATGAACAAAACCGTATTTATTTGCTGCAAATAAACTTCATTGAATCGGAATAAGCCATTTCTCTGGGGTATACATACCACATATGGATAAACTAAAAAAAAGTCAATTTTGATGAATCACCTTTGAAACAACAATTGTTATTTGTCAACTGATGAACATAAATCCCAAACCGTCCGCGGTAGTGACAATTTCTCCAACAATTTGCCCGCGCCCCCCCGTTTGATCTAAAAATCTTTCTCCCGTAATTTTGATAAGAAAACACATAACAGATATCTGCACACGCGCAACGAATTCTCATTCCGAAGAGTTATACAGCTAAAATGGATAGTAACATTGCGCCCCAGCCAAACAAAAGACGCCCCCGTCACTACCCATGATGGACGCCTTCATGAAACGACCCTATGGAGTACCGTACATCACTTTTATGACTACCGTCCTCATTTTCATATTTCATATTTACATTTCTAGTCCACCGTAAATCACACAATTTATGGGTAATTAGACCTTTGTGCGTTTGCCCAACGTGAGGGGTACGGGGCTTATCGAACGTAACGAGAATAAGGGGTGGCTGTAGTTGTGGCTTTCATCCCCCAGGCCCTCGTGGCCAACCTTTTGAGGAGCATAAGGGAAGTGACTGGTGACCCTGACCCCTCGCATGAGCCCCTCGAGAGTCTCAATATTTTCGGCTAAATGTGCACTGGGAGAAAATAATTTTTAAAAGCGAAATTTAATTTTGAAACGTCTCGTGTTTTTGGATAAATTATTTGGCACTCAGAAATCTTTCAAGCAGTTCAGGTGCTTATGTCTGATGGCTTTCTACAATAATAACAAAAATCCTGGGTAAATTGTAACAAAGACTCACTGAAAATAATTTTCAATACATTTATAATAATTCCTACATAAATCGATATTCCCAACTCGGGTTTTGTTTACATTCGTCGAGGACTGCTTAGTATATCGGGCGAAGGAATACTGAAACAAAAGGTGTCAGAGGTAAATATTTACCTTGACAAGTGGGCAGTATCGTCGGGTTTGGGCTGTTTGTGGCTCAGTTTCGTGTCGAATGCGTGAATGGACGGGTCTATCGGATAATTGTGCCACGTACAGTGTACTTAAAACTCAATTTTGAGATGTGTGAGTGCTCATAGTGGAAACCAAGTGACCACCCCCCCTCACCAAATGACTCATTGCTCTCTCCGACAGTTTGACCCACATCTAAAGTTTATTAAAGATTATTTTTCATAAAAAGAATTTTCAAAAATTTTACGCCGACAGAAGGGTCGGAAGACTTGCGTGGATAAGCTGTTGGAGGGATCATTGATGATCATTTTGGACATCATCTTTGTGTTGTGTGTTCTGTGCTCCTTGTGTGTTTCTGTGCCAACCTGAGGTGTGTTTGGGACCAGACGCCACCAGGACCAGGCCCTCAGTCCCCGGAGAAAGAGTGGTAAGGTAAGAGATCTTCTAGAGCCTTTAACTTTCGATTCATTCATTTCAGTCAATCTAAGTTTTTAACATTTACAATCG
>JAPYZN010001832.1:0-14344 GCA_030522865.1 Psyttalia lounsburyi | reverse complement strand
AACTGAATTTTTTCGAGCTTTTCTATTTGTCGTTTCCTAGTTGGAACGTAGAGAAATAAACCGTAGTCAATGATAGCTCTGACAAAATTCTTAAAAATGGTTGTTAGTGTGTAGGGATCAGCACCCCACCAGATTCCCCTAAGGTATTTGACCATATTGATCGACTTGTTACATTTTTCTTTAACTATTTGGAAATGTTTATTGAAAGTAAATCTGTAGTCGAAGATGACCCCGAGAAAGCGAGTAGATTCTTGGGTGTAAACACTCGTGTTACCTATTTTGATCGATATATCGCCTGGTTGAGTTTTTCTTTTCTTGGAAAATTGCATAAGCTCAGTTTTGTGAGGAGCCAAGTCCAGTCCTAATGCATGCAGTCGAAATTTGATATCGTTCACAGCTCGTTCGATACGATTCTTGGAAAGAGAAATAAGCTTATGACTTGTAATTAATGCTATGTCATCTGCGAATTGTGAGATGAGTATCTCAGGGTTGAGACCGTCGGTAAGGTTGGAGACGTATATAATATATAGCAGAGGACTGAGTACTCCGCCCTGCGGTACACCTTTATGGATTTTCCTAACTTCGTTATCTAAGAAATCCGTAAAGATAAATCTCTCATAGGTGAGGTGTTGAATGAACCTTAGAAGAAGATTCGAGCACCCAATGTTACACAATTTTTCTAGTAGTAGCTCACTATTAACATTATCGAATGCACCGGATACGTCTAGAAAAGCTGCTAGAGAATCAGTGCCCTTGTTCAAAGCCGTTTGTATGTGTAGGTGAAAGTTTGTCAGATTGTTGTAAGTTGACATACCCTTTCTGAAACCGGTTTGAGTTTTGGGGAGGAGATTATTGTACTCTACATACCATTGAAGCCTGCTTTTAATGAGAGATTCAAACAGTTTACATACGCATGAAGTAAGGGCGATCGGTCTGTAACTCTTTCCGTCTGGTTTCGGGATAAAATGAACAAAGTGATTTTTCCAGGACTCTGGGTAGTCACCGGTAGCATACATGTTATTAAAAATGTCAAGTAATATCAGCTTCAAGTTGGCAGGTAATTTTTTTAATGCTAGATTATTGATGCCATCGAGTCCTGGTGCAGACTCACATTTTTTACTGTTTAAAGCGATATTAAATTCTTGGAAATCAAAGGGTCGGTCAAAAAAAGGGTTAGAGTTCCCTTCTGGTACATTTTTCGGATTTGATGCAACTGTTGGAGGGCATAATTTGTCTAGCGAGGCTTGAAGCATCTCTGCTTCTTTGTCTCTGTGGCTTGTTGGATTAATATTGACAATTTTCGTCCATTTGTTCTTTAATAGTTTGCAGGTATTCCAGACATACCCAGGATCTGTGTTAATATCGATATTTTCTGCGAATTTCATGAAAGACTGTTTTTTTTTATTTTTGAAGGTTTTTTTTGCAATGGCGGACAATTTATTGTGTTCTATTAAGTCCTCTAAATCTCCCGTAAGATTCCACTTTTTACTGGCCTGAACACGCTTTTCTTTTAATTCCTGACATTCAGTGTCCCACCAGGGTACAGGGTTCTTGTGAAGTCTGTCTTTTACAATTTTCTTCTCAGGGGTGACTTTTTTCAGGGTATTTGTGACGACATTAATGAAAAAATTATATTTCTCGCTAGTCTTTAGTTGCTCATAGTCAAAATCCAAGAATTTGGCAAATTCTAGATCTAAGTATTCTGTGTATTTGGACCATTGTGTCATTTTAGAGCTGATTTTGAAAGTTTTTTTTCTATATATTGCTTTCTTGACCTTAATTGTTATATTGATAGGGTAATGATCTGACCCCCATAAATCTTCATTGATGTTAAAGTGGATTTTGTCTACTAATTCCATAGAAGAGAGTACTAGGTCTAAATTTGAGCCTTTAGTATGGGTAGTTGTGCTATGGTTATGCAGGAAGAAGTCGTATTTTTCTATACAATTCATCAGTTTTACTCCGCTAGCGTCAGTGTTGCGACAGTTCCATTCTATATGGTGAGAATTAAAATCACCGACCAGAAGGGTGGGTTGAAGTTTATCAGTGTTTGAGAAAATTGTATCCCAATCTGATTGATCTAGGTTAATTGAAGGAACTCTGTAACACACAAGTATGGTGAAAGCTGGATTGACATTTGTTATCTGTACACCGCATAACTCAACACCATTTTCTGGCGTTTCAATGTTCAGTATTTCTTTGAATGCTAAGGTCTTTCTGATTAATATTAAAATTCCTCCACCTCGGGAGGATTGTCGGTCTACGCGGTAAGTTATGAATCCTGAATATTGAAAGCGCTCATAAGGGATTACAGAGAGGTCAAGCCACGACTCAACACAGATAAATACATCCAATTCTTTGAGGATAATTTCCAGTTCTTCTTTGAGCCTAATGATGCTACGTGCATTCCAAAATAAGATCTTAATGTCTGTATTCACTTGCTGTTCTGCTGTGCGAAGAGCTGCCATGGGAATAGAAGATTTTATATTTGGGAACCGTCACTGGTGGAAGAATCGTCAATTGTAAGCTCTTCCGTATCCGTGGCTTTCCTTACCTTGCGGCGTGTCTGTGTGATATACCTTTTCATTCCAGAGTCGAATACGAGACCATGTGCGACTTCCAGCATATGATCAATTGCTTCCACGTTACCAGTGAAAATTTTTCCGACTGGTTCCATGACGTTGCTGTTACTGCGAGTAGCTTCCAGGAATGCAATCAAATCGTCAAAGGTGTTGGGGAACTTGGTACAATTAAGCTCAAAGTGCCTTTGGGCAGGACTTAGGAGGCGCTTGATGTCTAAGGGTGTGGGCTTGGCTTTTCCTTCTGTCTTCGATTTTATCCTTCTAGTTCGGGCTTTCTTCTTGGACTTGGAAGGGATCACGAATTCTCCATCGTCCTCCACATCAGCAAGACGCTGGTCCATGGATGGAAGAGCCGATGAGTCACTCGAGTGTGGTCTTTTGCCGGTTGCTAGCAAGTCAATTGACATTGCGTTGTTTTCGTCCAAAGGATCAGCTGTTTCGGTGTCAACTATCAGTGGGCTGTCGGGTGTAGACGTGGTTATTGATTTTCCATTTTCCGTGTTTTCGTTGGGTCGAGCAGTTATTATTGTAGTCTCCTTTTCGAAATTACTGGTGTCGAGTTCACATTCCATCGCGTCAAAAGGGCCACTGGAAGGGGCAGCCGTAGATGGCAAAGGAGCAGTGATAGGAGTTATTTCATTAACCGGTTTCAAGAAGTTTGTGGTTGAACAGGTGTTGTGTACATTCATTGAAGGATTATCAGGCTGTGATAAGGTTCCCTCATTGAAGTTATTGACGGAAAGGTTGTTCGGGTTTAATAGTATTTGTGTCCTATCACTGTCGATATTTGTACAGTCTTTAGCCCGGTGTCCAATTTCTTGACACAGAAAACATTTCATTATTCCGTCCGAGATAAACATGAATTTCGTTGTGTTGTCGTAGTCGATACGAATTCTCGTGGGTAGTTTTCCAAAGTCTTCCGAAATCATGTACACTAATCGTCGAAAACTTAATATGTGCTCATAACCCGGTTCACTCATACCTGCTTTCACGGCTATGATACTAGAAGTTAATCTAACTCCTAGTTCTTTCAGTTTGTTCTCAATGACGGCATTTGGCACAAACGGTTCGATGTTCGATAACATGACTTTTTTTGTTCTCAGTACTCTTGGTTTAATTTCTAACTTTTCTCCACGGACTGTTACTGTTGAATTATTATCAATCAGTTTCTGGACAAGATCTTTGGACGATAAAAAGAAGCAAACTCTTCCACCGGAAATTCTCGATGCATAAAGAATGTTTTTTGGACCAATAAGTTTCCCGAATGAAATGCAGTACTCTTCAACTGGAACTCCTTCAATAGCCTTGAGGGTGACAGATTGTTCTTTTGCTATACCATTGTTTTGTTGTGCTACTTTTGCGTACGTTATACCATTAGACTGATTACTGGTTGACTGTGTTGGTTTTTGGTTAGGTACATTGGCTGGCATCTCAGGTTGTGGATTCATCGGTGAATCCATTTTGGAGAAAGAAAAAAAAAAAAAAAAAAAAAACTCAGAACTCGCTGCTACTAATTGCCAGGAAAAACCTGGCAATTAGGAGTTTTCACACTAACTTTATACACTATAAGTTGTCCGGCTTGGTCAATTGGCAAATTGTAATAACTCGCATTCAATTGCCAGAATTAAGACCTGGGGAAATTTACAAACACGTCTTACTCGTATCGTGTCCCGCACCAAACTCTCATCGATTGGAGTTGACAGACGCACAGGCAAATTCTGTGATATCGTTAGAGGCCTTCAGTGTAGGGAAGCGAAAAAGCTTTAAAGGTTAGGATTATTTTGGGAATGACAACCACTTGAAGACTTCTGTGCACGTGCCATGTGTACACAAAATAGAAATCGGGCATTATTTTCATGCATTAATTTAATTTTAATGTGGATTACAAACAGTATTGTTAGAATAACTGAAAATTTCTAGTATTTCTCTTGATTCTTCACTATTCCTCTTTCTCGAAAGATCGCAACAAAAAAAAATATGAGAAAGAAGCAGTAATGATCTAGAAAACAAGTGAAAATTACTTATATTCCGAAGCAGTTTAGAATGAAAATCAAATTTTCTGTGAAAAAAAATCTGGGAAAATTAATCAAAGAAAATCTTACCGATGATGCCATTGGAATGGATATGATGAAAAATCCGAAAACATTTATTGCAATGGGCTTCTGCTGTAGCACATGAGTTATGTTACTCATGAATTTCCTGTTGTAGAAATCCGGCCACTTGCAGGAATAAATCGTATTGCTTAAGTTTTCACTCTGAAATCATGGTATGTGATGCTCCATTAAATATTTTCGCTATTAATGATGAATGATTGTAGCTGTATACCTCGGTAATTAGCATTGAGCCATACCAAGCACATGTCAATATCTGCAGATATTTTACTAGAATCCAAGTCGAAAAGATAAGCACTCTACTCAGGTCGAAATCTGCAACCTATATATCACTAGGAAAAATCGTTATGATATGGACCCATTACATTACCCAACTTGTCAATATTATAAATCTGATGAATTTAGGTATTTATGTGTATAAACTGTCACATTTTGCAATTTTCTTCGGGTTAGGCTAGCTAAAACTCGTGCTTGTGTAAAATTCTTAATGCTTATGGTCCAGCCCAATGATGCTCATGCTCTAACCAAACTCTTGTTTAGATTCAATTTGAGCTAACTTGAGTCAGGTCAAAATCATAAGCGTTCATTGAAATACCATCTGCGCATCACAATAAAACTCTATTTTGAAGGCAATTACAATGAATTATCACATGTATCGTTTGATTCCATTCATCTCATCTTGGCTTCAAGATTCCCATATTTTTTCATATCTAAAGTGCCGACATCGGACTTTAATATGAAAAATCCTTAAAACTGTAGGTCAAGATGAAATAAATTAGTCAATTAGTAAAGTATCCTGGTCATAAAGAGAGTAAACGATAAGGGAAAGTCAGGCACAATAGTACTACGAGACAAAATAAGACCCTTCTTTTTCTTCCATTTCCAATGACGCAAATCAACTCAATATTTTTTGTCAATGCAATGTTGTCTAATGGTATAGATTTATGTAGAATCAGAAATGTTACGGAAACGATGTTATTAGATTCTCTGATGAATGAAATCCACAATTTTACGGAAACTTAATATATAACTGGGCAGCGAAGTGGTTAACCACGTTAAGCCGAAAAGAGAAAATTTTTCAGGAGAACCGAAAGACGTATCCCACCTGTGCATTTCCGATTTTAAACAAACCGGTCGATGCATTTAATTCCATTTTTAATTCAATTAATTTTTAACGATTTGAAAGATAAAGATAATTTTTGAAAATTTTAAGTGTGACGTTTGAGATTATACCACCCACTAAGTTACTCCTAGGTGGTATAATCAGGATTAATCTTTCTACCTGGTATTACTACTAGGCGCTCCCTGATTGTCCTTGTATGTACGTGCTGGACTGTACTGCTAGGTTCTGGGGCCGTCAATCACCCCAAGTGTTCAGCTAGCTCATCTACTCCAAGGGAGGTTCACTCACGTTGGAGATTGGGATATATTCAAGTAAAAGTAACACTCGCGAGTTAATTAATAGAAAATATTTAATGATGGTTTATCGGTTATAGAGGAAAGCTGCTGGGATGGTCTTTCACGTTGCTAATTAATATTGATTACCGACCAGGGACTTGAATTCATATAGGCTGAAGGCCTGAGCTCGGAGGTCTGCTCTATCTAGTATCGACCGTATTCTGACTCTCGAAGAGTCTCCAAAACTCGTCAAAGCCCCAACTCGCTGATCTAATCGGTCCCACGGTTTTGTCTCACTGACATTGTCTCTTGTCATCATTGACAGAGTCTCATACGTTCACACAGTCCACTCATATGGACTGGGCTATGCAAAATCGCAAAACTGCTAATTTCAGTATCCAGAGAATATCGTGTGACTGCTGACCAATGTCCAAATAATACCCTGGGACGGCTGACTAATATCTGCATGACCGGAAATGAAATCCCTCAATCGGTTTGCTTAAATTTGGAACTGTACAAGCATCATGTGTTCTACGACTCCCCTAAAAAAAATTACTTTCTTAGATTTAACCTCGTTGACTACTTCGCTGCTGAATTATGTTTTAAATTTCCTTAAAATTATGTATTGCCCTGATGAGAGAATCATCAATCAAAAAAGAAATTAATGATTTTCGTAAAATTTCTAATTGTACATGAGTTTGTTTCCCTTCAAAAAATTTGTGGAATGTCCAAAAATGAGCTGTTCGACAACATTATACTAAGAAAAAACACTGAAGTGATTTATCTAATTGGAAATGGAAGAAGGCGAAGTTCTATTTTACACTGCTGGCCATTTTGCCTCATTTTCCCCTATCCTCTCATTCGTGACTGAAACAAGACTAAACATTTCAATGTACTTCCAAATCAACACGATCTCTTGAAAGTGAAATCTTGTTTAAGTTTTGTGCATAACCCCACTGACTGCTGTCAGTCGAAATTTCATTAGTCAATAAATCAGGGATTGTTCAGCTTGATATTATTATACACACCTGATTCATTTGATATATAACAGCGCACAATAAGATGGCGTCTGTCAGCCTCTGGGAGAGGACTATGGGTCCATAAATAGGTTCCAATCGGTGAGCAAAATTCATCAATTGACAATGCTTATCAATACACTCTCGTAACGTGCTAAAGTGTTCAATATCTCCTTCGGCGTTCAGCACTCGATTCGATAACATATTCATAATAGTAATCATTTGAAATACCACTAGTCCGAAAAAGGCATCATCACCCAGAGAAATAGATGCTCCTACCACGACATCCAAAGTCTCAAGCAAATATACCACAACAAAAACAATAGCATTACTCGTAAATATTTCGGGATAGGAAGCTGGATAAGGGAATGCCAAATTTAGGGGACGTATGTTGCCTATCAATTGATACAAGTTGACAAGAAGAGGAGCAACAACGTAACTGAACAGCAAAATTTTGTAGCATATGGACATAAACTTCATTGATACACTGAATATTTTAATATTCGTTTTATTCAGGGTTTCTGTTGCGTTACTAGTCCTGTATAATCGCAAGTCACTATCCAATTGTTCATAGATTTCTAGAAATGTGTGTTTGTAAATCACCGGTGTCATTAGCTTGAAATTAAATTGTTTAGTGGGTCCTTGAACGTATCAATCTTTTCAAAATATTAATGATTATGATGGTGTACCTTGAAAGGAAGGGTGATGAGGGCAGCAGCAGGAATTAGGCATTCTGTCACTGTTCCCATATCCGAAGCTTTGAAGGCTTTATCAACGATGGCGACACCAATTACTGTTCCTATAACTGTTGTATAAAACGGTAGAAAATGTTTGGCAAAACGTTGAAATCCAGTTGTACACCATATTGGGGAGTACTGGAGTAAGGTTCTGACAATTGTGTCACAAATATTATATTGCTCAAGAATAAAATCAGTCATTCTGATCGGTTTCCACATACTGCAGTCGACTTTGTCATAAAAGTCACGCAGTGCAATACATTGTGAAATGATATTCGAAGACCTGAACGACCTGAACTCGTTAGTTAGTCAATACATTCATACTCTACAGACCGGACGATAAGAAAATTACCAAATTATGGAATATTAAAAAGAAATCAATAACCACTTATCGCTATTATTGGTTCACAAAAATTATTTCTTTCTTTCTGTGGCTTTGTTGGTTGAGACTTCACTATTTAGGTATTATTTAAGCTCAGACAGGGAGTCAAATGAATATTACGCACTGATCCTCTCATTGATACTAGTTTTATTTGAAAAATCAGCTCATCAATGATAAATTCAAATATTGTTGGATATAATTCAACTCCAGATTATTACGCAAGAAATGAGACGCACAGAGAATTAGAAAACTAAGTTGTTCTTCGAGTTCAAGGCGAGTACTGATCAAGGCGGAAATCAACGGAAAGCCTTCGCAACAGCCTGAGACAAGATTGTATTTGGAGTAATTCCAATTTTTCGAGTTTTTGGGAAGTGCGGGAATATTAATTTCCAAATAAAATAAAGAATTAAAAATGGAGTGACATGATTAAAACTGGAAATGCTTACTCTGCATATTATAGATAGAAATCTCCAAAATTCTTTCTAAAATATTCTATTAGACTTCGGTTCATGAAGTTTGCTGAATATTATATGACATTAGACAGTTCATGCCTTTCACTGCAATATTCCCCGGCCACACGTTTCGCCGAGTGTTTTTCAAGAAATTACCGGAGTGGAGGCCTTTCTGGGAAAGAAAATTATCGAGCAATCGAAGAAAAATCCTATCTATTTTATCAGAATTTTTTCTCTTCTCGGTGAACACTGAGCAGTCATTATCTGACATTCGTGCGATGCATATCTCCTTTGTACTACTTAGTGTCATCCAGTCTTTACGTACTAGGAGTTGATCTTACAAGTTGCGTATTTTTATCTGACTACATTCCATCATTTGAAACTAACACTTGAAACTAACACGAAATCATTGGATTCCATAATCCCGAGACTCATTGGCCACATAGATTCTTTATCCAACACTTTCATGTTCTTATGAATAAATGAACTACTGGCCTAATGTTTATCTTCCATAGTTCGCAATAAGAAAAAGTATGATATTGTTGTATTCAGAATCTGAAAAAAGTTTAATCATTCATCATAATCAATTTCAACTATAATTCATTAATAGTCATGAGCATACTCCCGTGAACATGTTTACAGAGATGAAAGTATAGTTGCAGGCCTTCATACAAATGGGTCTTTGTACGAGAATAATTGAAACGTAATTAGCAGCCGATTTTGTTCCAATTTTTTCCCAGCCCATCCCATATACTTCATTCCGAAAATTATCACACTGCAATAAAGAGAGTAATTCGTATGAATTCATCTTCTTCTTATTCTGTAGTCTCGTTCACCTCTGTTGTAATAAGAGTCCCTGCCCATGCATATATCAAAGTTTGCAATAATTTGACGCTGATATATAAAAAAATAAATATTATGTGTCTCATGGATATAGTCGTCATCTGCAAAATATTACACGTTAACTTAAGTGAAAAATGTCATTTGTCTCTGTGATGAAAAATAAAATGCTCGGAAAATGGTAATAGTCATGCTTGAATTATTGCGAGCTTATTCGAGCCAGCTTCAGCTGGTTTCCGTTAACAAATAAGGGATCTTCTTATGATGGATTTTAAATAGTTTGAAAGAAATGAGACAGACAGAATCCCCTTGTACATAACAAAACTAACGAAAAAGTATATCAAAGAAAGATGATAATGAATAACGAATCAATGAAAATATTCTTATGAGCGACTGATCACCTGACTGATTTGAAATATTAAGCAGCACAAGACAACCGAATTCGTCACTATCATTGATAAAACAATGGGACCATGTACTGTCTGCAATATTTTACAGCAGTGTATCAATCTCTGATGAACTTTCATGAGTTGTTGCAATTTTTTCTCATAACCAGCGTCGAATGTAAAATGTTGCACTCCATAGGTTAAAGCTCTTAGTTGGCCGATGATTTGAGAAGAATGTATAGCAAAAACATTGTCAACACTAGCCGTAATAGAAAATAAGCAGAAACATCCGTAACTCTCCATCACATAGTGAAGTAAATAGAATGCACTTCCACCTGGGATATGATATGGATACACACCAGGGAATGGCAAAAGATAATGAATTTGGGTTACACCATCGTTGTATTGATTGAGCATTTTTATGAGGGGTGTAATGAAGTATGTTGCAACGACTATGAAACCTGAGCACATCAGAAGTACGGAGAATACTTTGATGAACTTTAAAGCAGATAATGTTTTGGACAGTAATTGTTCATCTGCCAGTTGTCTGCTTAAGAGTCCCTGTATCGCATCATTGAGCTCAATAAGCTCTTTACGATGTAATAGATAACAAATCACCTTGAATATTTACGCTTTTAAATATCAACAATCTAAATTCCATAAACACAGAAACACCTAAACGTAAATTATGAGTACGAAATCCCGTATGCCACAACGCTTAAAGTTATTCTAATTCGTTATCACATGTGTAATGCACGGTTTCAATATCGTAAATCTTTTTGTGAAATCTGATGTTTTAATTTAATATGAAATATGTATGCTTTCAAAGTTAAGGTTAGAATGCGGCTGTAATTATCTGATTCATTGATTCATGTGCCCTGTTTTCTTCAAGATCAACTCCCGTAGCTTCCCCGACTAATTAATATTTTGACCGCGCCATTTATTATAACTTCACATCCGTCCACTTTATATAATTTAACGTCCCAAAATATTTTTTTCCAGTTTCCGCTCAACCCTCAACGTGGAACAGGGCCTTCTCTAGAGTTATATATTTCCCTCCGGACTCAAATCCACTTTATCAATTTTCCCCTTCGCAGTGATTACTTATTGCCGAATTACATAGTTGTCATTTGCATCTAGATATTTCTGTGTGTAGACTAAAAGTAAAGCCAAATGTCAGAATACCTTCATCATAGCATTGAGGTAGCACAGAGATATGCTCAGGCCTTTCATCACACGATCCATGTTATGAATATTTAGAAATGCAAAATTCATCGTGATATAACAAACCATGAAGAGAATGAAACCAATAAAATATGGGACCAATCGGTAAAATATGCTTGGTTTCTCTAAAGGCCAAATTCCGTTTATTATTGAGATACGTTTCACCCCTTCTGCAAACGATGTGTAACTTTTCCAAAGATCTTCTCCCATATCTTCAGCAGTGATAACCATTAACTTATTCAATTCAATTCACTCTCCAAGAATCGTCCGTATCGCTCACCACGCGACTGACGCTATCTTGAATTAGTGATGAATCTAATTTTCTCAATCAATCGACGATTACGTGAAATGTACTCAATTTCAAATAATGGGTTATAACGATTATCTTAAATAATTGGAAAATCAAATGGACAAAAAGTTGAGGATGTCTGACCGTCGTTATCTGTATTTTATAGAATGTAGTGAAAATATTCACATATGGAGTATCCGCTACCGTTACTCCAGTGCATGACCATTAAGTTTTGCATAGTTTTCATTGATTAATTTAATTATAACTCAAATTAAAAATAGTCTATTTCGGATTTCCACTGATCATTCACTTATACTAGTCATTGTCCTTGCTCCAGAGATTGTAATAGAAAAAAATACGAAAACGAAGCCATAATTATCTGGAATAGAGAATATGGAGATTACGTGCTCTGGAAGCATATGAATATTAAAACTTTATTTCTTGAGAAAACAAATTGAAGAATTTATTACCGATGAAGCCATTGGGATGGATACGACGAAAAATCCGCACGCATTGATGGCCATCGGTTTCTGCTGCAGCACATGAACCACACTGGTCATGAATTTCTTATTGTAGAAATCTGGCCACTTGCAGGAATAAATCGTAATACTGAAGTTCTCACTCTGAAAATCAGAGCGGGTAGTGTTCTATCAAAGGTTGTGCTGTTGAGCATGAATCGGAATGATTATGTACCTCTGTTGTCAAGATTGAACCATACCAACCACAAGTCAATATCTGCAGATATTTCAATATTATCCAACAGGTGTACATGAGCAGCTTGCTCATGTCGAAATCTGCAATCTACTTATCAGCCTTGAAAATCCGTAGGATGAATCAATGGAGTTGCATGACTTATTAACTGGAAGATATCGCAATGTCTCTGGATGGATTATAATATTTCAATAGCGAAATTCAAAATGTAACTGTCGCTCTAATTCAAGTCAGTTTGAAATAACTCAACAAGCTTAAGCGAGCTTCGATCAGTCTAAACAAACTTAAGTTAGGTTCAATCAGTTCAAACAAGCTCAAGGTAGCTTCCATCAGCTCAAATTCATGTTCGAGCTTAAACGCATAATAACTCAAGATAACTTGAGTGAGTTCAAGGGCTTGTGCTAGTCGCATTCTTGCTTGAGCTCAAACTCAAACTCGCTTAAACTAACACATGTGTTCAAATTTCATAGAAAAATTTAGCTATAAAATTTTTATCGATTTTCTGTATGGTCAATTTTGATCGACCTGCAGATTATTTGCTATCTACCCATTACCTAAACCGGGTATCAACCAAAAAAATTCAATCCAAAGATTCATGCTACAGTTAGTTTGTCAGAGTGCCGTACTCATGATTTTGCCGACGACGCTAAGCTCCCAGTTGAAACTTCGTGAGTTGATAAGTCATGGATTGATCAACTTAACTTTAATATACGGACCTCATGTATTTGATAAATTATAGCACACATCACGACGGAATCCATCAATCTCTGGGAGAGGATCGTTAATCCGTAAAGCCATTCTAACCGGTGAGCAAAATCTATCAGTAGACAATGTTCGTCAATGCACTCTCGTAGTGTGATGGAGAGCTCATTGTTCATATCAGCGCTCTGCACTCGGTTGGATAAAACATTCATAATAGTAGACATTTGAAAAACAACTAGTCCTAAAAAACAATCATATCCAAGGGAGATAGATGCTGATACCATAATATTCAAAGCCTCGAGACAATATATCACAGCAAAAAGTATAAGATTACTAGTGAAGATATCAGGGTAGGAACTTGGATAAGGAAATATCAGTGTAACAGGATGTACGTTCGCTACAATTTGATAAAAGATGAACAAAAGAGGAGCAATAACATAATTGAGTATCAACATTTTGTAGCATATGAATAGAAACTTCATTGATACAGCGAACATTTTGACAGTTGTTTCATTCAGGGTTAGTGCTGCCTTTGCGGTACAATAGAATCTCAAATCTCTATCCAATCGTTCATAGATTTCTATAAATTTATGTTTGAAAATCACCGTTGGTATCAGCTTGAAATCAAAATATTTAATGGTTTCTTCCTCATTTCAGTATTTTCCTCGAGTATGCATGATTATGCTGTAGTACCTTAAGAAACACAGGGATGAGGCTAACGGCCGGAATCAGACTTTCTGTCATAGTACTCAGATCCGAGGAAGTGAAGGCTTTGTGAAAGGTCGCGCAACAGATTATTGTTCCTACAATTGTGCCATAAAATGGCAAAAAAAATTGAAGAGGACGTTGAAATTTGGTTGTACTCCATATTGGGCAGCACTGAAATAATATTTTAACAATTTTGTAACAAGTATTATATTGCTCCAAAACGAAATCACTCATTCTGGAGGTTCTTTACATACTAAAACTTGGTCTGTTGGAGAGCTCCCAAAATATCCGTTTAGAGCGTTTTTTAACTCAATATTGAATGTGGAAAAACGAACCCATTAATAGTCATATTATGACGAGCAATCGAATTATCGTTTTGCCGTGTAGACTGGAGGAAGATAAGAAAATTACCGAATCGTGGAAAATTACACAGTAATCAATACTCACTTATCACAATTATGAATTCAGAAAAATGGTTGCTTTGCAATGCGCAGTTCTGCGAGGTTTCTGGTAATGCTTTCGCTGTTGAAGTATCATTTGTGCCTAGAAGTGAGGTTAGCTGAAGAAATCGTAGGCAGCTCGTTGAAGTGCCAGGAATTTTCTAACCATGTCTCAAAACTATTTCTCCATAAAAACTCCATACAATTATATTTTTTCCGCAACTTATAGGGGAGGGCGGGGCAAAATGGACAGTGGGGGCAAAATGCACACCCCTAAAATAGTATATTTCGTAACAAGTGAAAAAAAATGGTTTTTGGCGAGTGGGAGGTTTATATCACGAGCCGAAGGCGAGTGATATAATCCCA